>JBBKCR010034331.1:0-11442 GCA_037577295.1 Ladigesia roloffi
AGTAGTGTATGTGCGAGACTATAGTAGGGGATGTGCGAGACTATAGGAGTGGATGTGCGAGACTATAGTAGTGGATGTGCGAGACTATAGTAGTGGATGTGCGAGACTATAGTAGTGTATGTGCGAGAGTATGAATAATTTCTCAAGGGGCCCCTCATATATACATACACATATGTACACATATACATACACATATGTACACATATACATACACATATGTACACATATACATACACATATGTACACATATACACACACATATGTACGCATATACACAGCCTCAAATCATTATACATCACTGGATTACAATAGATGAATTGGCAGTGTATACCAATATGCTCAATTCTTCCAGCAGTGCTGTAAGGTGCATGTATGTTAGATTTACAAACTAAAAGACAACAGTCTCCTCTAAGTGTGTGCTTCTTTTGTGGCCAGTGCAGCCTCACATGTATGTTTGTGTGCTGGGTATTCTGTGGCAGGCCAAGGCAAATCATAAAACTCAACTGGACACATAAACAGAGAGGGCCTCCATGCAGGCTGGAATTAATGGCTGTATCAGATGTGGCGCAATGCCCCCACGGGGAAAAGCAGTGCGGTGAGATCTGTGGGCTTGTCATCCTTCCTTCTTTTAGCAGCTATATCCATCTCCCCACTCTTGGCAAAAGTGGCCCAGGACTCTCTCCAAACACTTTGTAAGACACACTTACTATATGAGAACCAGTGTAATTTTCAATTTTCAATCTGATCTCAGTGAATTCTGTTACTTTCACAATACATGAATGGATCATTTTGATGTTATGTTTTGCACTTTGTCATTTTTATGGATATTTATTATGTAGACATTGTCTGTTGTTTTGTTTAATGTACACTGCCTATAAAATATACAAAGACCCAACCCCCCTCCCACCATTTTTTGGTGTATGCTTGGGGTCGTTGTCTTGCTGGAAAATAAATCTTCAACCACATTGTAGTTCTCTCACAATCTGTGTCAGATTATCCTCCAGGGTTTGGTGATATTTTTCTTCGTTCATGAAGCCCTCCAGGTCCTGCTGCCACCACCACACTTCACTGCGGAGAGTGTATTTTGTGGTGATGTGCAGTGTTTGGTGTTCTCAAATTATAGCATCTAGTCTGACGGCCAAAAAACACATTTTTGTCTTATCAAACCAAATGACCATCACTATTGATCCTGGATTCTCCCACATTCCCTGGTGGGAATTTCATGTGAGATTGCATGTGAGATTTTTCCGCAGTGACTTTTTCTTTGCCACTGTCCCACACAGCTTTGAAGAACCCAGGCAACATTTGGTTGAATGTACAGTCTCTTCTATCTGAGCCAAAATATTAACTACTTCAGAGTAGTCATCGGTGTCTTGGTGGCCTCCTCACCAGTCTTCTTCTTGCTCGGTCACATAGTCTGTGAGGACAACCATACTCCTTCCACTTTTTAATGATGGATTTAACTGAATATTATGGGATGTCCAATGAGTTATGTCAGGGGGTGAATCTCTATGCCAACGCTTATTTTATGCTATGTTTCTTTCTTAATTTACATCTAGTTTGACAAGATTTTTATATCTCTAATTCTTGTCAAAAAAGACAAAATGTACTAGCCATGATTTAATATAAATAAAAGCTTTAAAAGGGTGAATCACACCAGGGGGTGAATACTTTTTATAGGCATTTTAAATCACTCTGTAGGGATACATGAAATGCATTCTTCATTCATCTATCTTTCCATCCATACACACATGTATCCAAATCCATCCATCCATACATACATACATCCATTCATCCATCTATCCATCCATCTATGTATCAATCTACATATATAAGCATAATAGCTGGAAGAAAGTGTTAGGATAATTTTATAACACAGACCATCTGAAAGAAATGTATTTCTGTCCTTTGAATTAGCTTGAAACCTTGAAACCATGCAAGAACTTATTTCTTTCTTTCCAATGACAAAGACAGGAGAGTTTTTACCTTAGCAATTATTATTTAATGATTTACGCCTTTCATTTTTCCAGACTTCTTGGGACTTGCACACTCCTGGCCTGGATAAGACAGCAGGATCTTCCTCAAGACTGAGCCAGCAAGAACTCATTGATTAATGAGCAAGAATGCTCATTAATCAAAGAGATGGTAATATTTTTGAGGTTACTGTAACCGTGTGGCAAATCAAATGTTAAGTTGCAATAAGATTCATATGTGAGTATGAGTAAAAGATATTTGGTGTCCTTTAAGATATACGACACAAAACAGGAGCTAGAAGGCTTTAAAAAGGACGGCTCTTGTTTTATACTCAGGTTTAGGTGCTGAGATAGCAGATACTAACCCACAGCTTCTTCTGGAGTCCAGTACCCGCTGGTGTCACAGGTGTGAGGAGACATGGCCTTAAACGCATACTGATGAAGGACTCCATGTTCATCACACAACTGGCAATTCACCCCTTCCTGCCTATATACAAAGCAACATTAAACATGGCATGCACCCATACTATCAAGACAGTATTATCTATTAAACCATCCTTCTCCTTTCCAGCAAATCACCCTAGAACATCTGCCTGAACAAGTGTTAGTAAATCTTGCTTAGTTCTATACTGGCATATTGGTAGAGGTACACATAAACTGCACTATTCTCCGCTATCTGTAATTACATTACCGTAAATTCCGGTCTATAGGCCTCTACTGTTTTCCCAAAATTTTAAGCCTGCGGCTAATAATCAGGTGCATGTATTTTATTAATGACGGTAAAAACATTTTGCCTCGTAACCAGACCAAGTGCAGACACATATTTGCGAATGGACTTTTGGGGAGGCACACATTTTATAGGCTGGTTTCGGGTTGATATGTTTTGCGGCTTATAATCCGGTTCGGCTTGAACAAGTACAAAATGTATTTTCTTTTTTAAATTAGAGTATGCTGCTTTTAATCAGGTGCGCTCTGGAGTCCGGAATTTACGGTAAGCCAGTCAACAGAAATACGCCTTGTTGATTAACCTTACCTATGCATAAGTGGACCGCTGATTGGATGCAGCCAATGGATCGATACACAGTCGGCATCGTGGCCAACAACCATGGGTGCAAGAGGAACAGGGGTGGGCTTTGTGTCTCGAACCCAGTTCTTGTACACCAAGTCGATATAGCAGTGCATTCTAGCTACTTGGTGTGGTGTGAAGTGGTTAGTACAATTAGCATCTGTAAAGCAAATCCATATTGTGCCCAATTAGATAATATTACCATTTATCAATATCTGTGTCAGTTGATAATTTAGCAATGCTTGATCTTTATTGTATTTTTAATAGATAAATATAATACAGTAGGATTATTTTCATTTGCAACTAGCCATCTCTGTAAGTTGAGTCTCACAACCATTTTAAACAATTAATTATATTCACTGATTCTGCACCAGCAGTTTACTCATGTTTACCTGTGTAGCTCATATAGTTGTTGTAGGGTGTATCATGGTAGTGGGTCAGTCCACAGGTGTCATTAACTGGATCAGGGTCTCTGCAGGCTTTAGATTTTGGGGTTGGCGCTGTGTCAGCACAGAAATCTCCGGTTTCCATTGATGCTGTAGTTTCCTGACATGGGTCATCACAAGATTCTCTCTCACTCACACCCTTGAAGACGTGGTACAGACCAAAAATGTGACCCATTTCATGGATCATGGTGTTGTTGTATCCAAAAGTTCCAAAGTAGGATGGGTTCAGTATCATTCCGCCTTGAAACAATAGCATATAATAAAGTAATATGATATAAATTAAATATTGCAACCACTTTCAAGATTCAAGATTTTTATTAGTCACATGCATAGTCATGCGGGTGCAACCACTTATTCAATAGCATGAATTGTACGGTCTAAATCATTCAAATTTGAACTTTGAATATCTTTAACATTCTCAAATTGATGGATTTTTTTGTGAAAATGTACTGACACAAGGAGACAATGGGATCTAAATGAGCACTGTTAAATAGTGAACAATTGGTGACTAATTTGTACTGATTTTACTGAATAACAAAGAAATATTTGGTGACTATTTAAAAATCCCTTCTGGATTACAAATCTGGAGTCAGTGTAACTACAGAAATCCATTCAAGTGCAGTGAGAACAGCAGCCTTGAGAGAAGGAGCTGCTTTAATTGAAGAAATCCCCAGTTTTATCATACTGTCGGGGTGGTTTGCCGGGGTTGTAGCCTCGAGAAAGAAGAAGGATGCCTCGCAACAGGCTGCTGCCGCTGCCCAGCTCCAATCACAGACTGAGGAGGTTGTTGCTCCCCCGCACCAAGGGGGCAAACGCTAATGTCACCATCCACAGCCGCACCTCTGCTCCGCACTACACTACTCACAGCAGTGTCTGTTCATCTGACTGGCCTGCCATCCACCTGTCCACCCAGGCTAACCCTAACATAAATCTAACGCTTGTGTGGTTACCCTCAGGTTATGGACCATGTTACAAGTTAGCCTCAAGTTTTGTCTCACTAAAGTTTTGACTTCATTTTTTTTAACACCATGCCAATGTCATTTATATTTTGGCATAAGAACTTTGGCTCCCTTGTGTTCATCTGAATTGATCACTAATGATCTAATGGAACCTCAGCCAAGTCAATAAAACCAAAGCTATATGCTTTCTGGTTACTGAGTATTACATAAAGCCCTTGCCTACTGAACCTGAACAATGTTCTAAAGAGAGGTACTGAGCATTGTGGGATTCATATCATCCCAAGGGTTTATAATGAATGGTGAGTGCATGTTAGTTTTCTCCCTTTAACATGTGTGTCTACAATTAAGTCTAAGCATGTTTAGAACTGGCTATAATTTATTTGACTATAGTGTATTTTTGCTTTAGCTAGTTGTGAGAATGAGGAATCATACATACATCATATTCACTGCTCCTTAGAGTTTAAGGAGATGGCATCTTGGCACATGGCTCATGGTAACATAGCACTGTATCTAAACATCTTCAAATGTTTTCTTTTTTCATTAATTTAAGCGAACCTAAATGAAACACAAAAAGATTTCCCATATATTCAAAGTGAAACATTGAATGGAATTAGTTACAGGATGTAACTAATTCTGCCCAATGTAAAAATGGTATTATTAATTAATTAATCTATTATTATGTTTTTTTTATTTATAAGAGATCCCAACTTCAGCTGCCAAAGTGATCTCATTAACTAAAGCCATAAGTAGAGAAGCCAAGTTCAAACTGAATGTTCATGCACCCCTAATCAATGGGAGGTGTGCTTACATAAGAGGCCTTCCTGCCTGAAAAAAACTCTGCTTAAACGGAGCTGGATCTAACTGAGCCCATTCTGTTTTAATGAGCTTGAAAACATAGCAACACTGAGTACCATAAAATCAGTGGTAAGGTGAAAAGAGATGGCAGGGCAGAACCTCTCTTTTGTTCTTGTTTGGTTGTTGTCGGAATATTTCTTCTCTTTTTTGCATTATTTTGGATGAAGACCAAATTATTAAAGTGCAGGGTAAACCTAGGCATGCTCCGAACATTTTCTTTGCTGGGATTACAGTCCAATAATCTTGTAAATGGAAGTGATGAGAACAATAAGGAACAGAGAGAGAACAAGAGTTTAAAGACACAAAAGAGGAAAAAGGAAGCATTTGCAGCCTTAAAGGGAAATATTTATGATAATAGGAGTGAAAAGCACATTGGATGAGGGTGGACCAGATAACCAGTGAAAGAATCTGTCTGAAATTGTCTAAATCTAATTGAATGTTTTCTAAACTCTGTTCTTATCAGTTTGTGCGATATCTAAGTTTAAGATTTAGTAAAATGCTAAAGCTAATGCACATAGCCAGGGTGACCTGCTTCTCACCTTGATGTGTAAGGGCCTCCTTGGCCCAGGGCCATGTGGCAGCCCCAGCAAGTTCTTCCCGAGCCGAGTTGTTGGCAAAGAACACATTGAGAGTGTCAGAGCTGCTCAGGTGAAGCAGATCCTTTAGCTCTTTCACACTCAGGTAAGCCCTGCAAGATTCAACATACATGCAACTCTTAACAAGGAGAGAATGCAAAGCATCACCTTCAGTTTCTTCATTTCATTTTGTAAGGGAAGTTATTAGTAGTGCAATAATGAACTTAGTACTTAGAATACACCTGTCTCAGTAAAAGCAGACAATGCAGTTAACAGCTGAAAAGCTGATTACCGTCATGTTCTTGGAATTTGGTCATGCATGAACACACCACAGCGCACCATGTGAACATTTGTTTTCTCAATATTTAACCCCTTCACAAAGTGAAGCAGTGTGCTGCCACCAACAAGGGGCAGCCCGGGAAGTAGTGTGTGGGCATGGTTTGGGCTATTGCACAAGAGTACCTCAGTGGTGCCAGAAGTAGTCCAGGGATTCCAACCCACAACCTTGTGGTCTCAGGATGAACTCCTTAACCACTAGGCAGTCGACAACAGATTATTTTGGAAAATATGAAGTTTGACAGAGAGAGCAATATACACTGTATAGAAAAAATAAAATGCAAATACAGGGAACAAAGAAAAGGAAAGTCTAATATTACCTGTTCGATTTTTACACCAAACACTGTCCTGAAGCAACTTAACTGCAATAAAAATGAGTAAAAAGCCACCTAGTAAAAAGTAATAATAAACAGTTATTTTCACTAATTATACTTTTATTGTGGGCTCCCTCCACTAAAATAATGAATAAAGACTGATGAAATATGATGCGGAATCACTACCCCCAAAAGAAAATGACTATCTTGTAAAAAACTTTACTGAAAAGGACAAAAACCACACCCTGATGTCTCTCAAACTTGTGAACATATTCATTTGCAATCACAATGCTTTTACAACATAGTAAAAATACAATTTATCACACTAGCAAACAAACTCAAACTCATCTGTAAAAAAGTATGAATGAGTTTTGCATGGACTTTTCAGCTTTTCTTACTTTATCTTTCCAATTGTCATCCCTTCTCTTTAACAGCACACAATGCTACCAATACTGTAGGACAAAGTTTAGGGTGTATTTGAGGATGTCTCTCTTCCAATACACATAAAGACAGCTACATATCCTTTCTAACTGCTGCTTACAGGAGAATGTTACATGGCACTTTTGCCACATCATCTGCCAGCTGATTCTCAAAATATTTTGTCACAGAACTCCATCCATCATGTCTCAGCACAACACACTCACAGTTACACCTAGGGGCAATTTAGTGCTCAATCAACCTATCCCCAATCACGCATGCTTTTGGTGGTGGGAGGAAACCCACGCAGTAACAGGGAGAACACACACTCCACACAGAATGCCCCTGCGCCCGACCCGGGAGTCGAACCCAGGACCTTCTTGCTGTGAGGCTACAGCTCTAACCCCTGCGCCACAGTGCCGCCCCTGCCACAGATGTTTGTTGTCAAATTTTAGACTGCCTCAGAGTAGTCTTATTAGATTTAACATAAGAGAAGATGTCAAATATACATTTTTTAAAGATCCCTGTTAGACGAAAGAAGTGAAAAAAACAGCACTGGTACAATCAAAACTTTTCTAATCACTGCTATTTAACTGTACTCCACAAAGGTTCTCACCTGTTTTTTTTTTTATTCATGTCATATGACATTAACACTATGCATATACGCAGTGCTTGAAGTGGGAAAAAATAAGTGCAGGAACTCTAAATTTCCGACATATTCTCGTTTCTGTAAGTACCGAAACACAGAAGAAGTGGCGGAACCCAAAAGACGAAAATACAGAAGTTCCGGAACTGCGTTCCCCTGCGTTCCGGCCCACCTCATGCACTGCATATACACATAAAGTGGTATCTGGCACCAAGAAGCAGCAGATCCTTTCAGCTGTTTAAGTGCTGATGTGGGGCTTCGAAGGATTGGACTCATTTGACAGTCGTGATTGTCAGTGGTTCGCCAGTTGTCATTCTGTGGAGCTCTTTTGGTAAGTCCTAAGCACTCCACACCAGGAGTACCCAGCAAGGCCTGCTGTTTCTATAATAGCTCTTTTAAAGTTTCTTTGATCCTTACACATTGCCAATTTAACCTCACCTGTTAATCGATGTTGTTCACCTGTCAGTGGTTTTAATGTTGTGGCTGATTGTGTATTATTGTTATTGTTTATGCTACATCAACGGAATGATGCTTCATGTAATTCCCACTTTCTCCCAATCGGTTGTGTATATACTGCAGCTTTGTCTGTCTTTAGAAAACAAAACATCTGGCATGCCTCCTTCTCTTTAAGGTTATGTTATGCCAAGACTAGCCATAGATGAGCTGTCCATTTCAGAACAGGACATTTAAAAGGTCTCTAAGTCAAAGAGCAGTCATAGGTTTTGAGGGTCTTAAAGCTGTTAATATGACAGCTATTAGTTAATGCAACGGACTTCTATTTTGAAGTGTGCACTCGTTTTCTTTTCAAGCTTATTTGGTCCCCCTCTTGGTGCTAAAGTAAGAGATGTAAGGATTTCAGGACAGATAAACGGTCTCTAAACATTTTTACATATGAAATTGCATGAAACCTGCTGGAACTATAGTGTGCAAATAATAAAGGTAGATTGTTTATTCTTTACATTCTTTCACAGTACATCACATGGTACATCAAAAATATTCTGTGTAAGAAGCATGTGTATATCCTCTTTCTGAAAGCTGCCCCTTACCCCTTATTCATCAATTCCATCGAGTGCAGTTAAAGAACTGATATGATTTTAAAACATGGCAGATGTTAACTGATTTATGCAAAGAGCATGAAAAGAAACTAAAAGGCAAAGAGGAACTCATTCTACATTTGCCTGTGCTGGAGAGTGCAGTAACAAATAGTAAATAAGTGGAACAGACGCAAGAAAAGAGAGAAAAAAAAAGAGGAATTGTGGTACACACATGCAGGCTTTGTTGTTAGAGCTTTATTGTAGTGCCAATACTTTGCCTCTTTCACACTTGAACAATTAATGTATTTGATTAATATGAAATTTTTGGCTTTAAAATCCTAGTATGCAATAATCCTATTATAATTATGTTGTATGAATATATGGGCACTTAAGTCTGAACAAATTAGCTTATTTCCAACAGAATTCAATCCTAGGCTGTTGGTTTTTGTGCACAACCATCACAAAATGTAATAATTTATCCCTGATTTTGACCCCTGATCATGGAAAACCACAAATGATACAAAGACAACAAACGAAGAACAAAGTGGGGAGTTATCATGCTATCATAACCAACTTAAAATTATAGTATAGTTAAATAGCAACCATACAAGAATGAATCTCAAGCCATAAATGTTTTTTCAGTGATATAAGTAATAAAAGACACATTTTTGTTGTTAAAGGAATATATAACTCTCCTGAAAGGTTGACATTATGTATCACATGATACTGTTAGTAAAATGATACTTAAGCAATTCAAGGAACAAGTCATGACGGCTGCATTCTAGAAATGACTTGCTAAATGTACCTTGGACCAGCATGAATGCTGAAATCAAGACCTAATCAATCAATGCAAATTGCCCCATTTATCAATGTTAATAACTGGAAGCACGATCTGAAGAGATGTCAGGCTGTTCAGTTCTCATGACTTAAATATCCAGATGAAAATACCCTTGCTTTCTTCTTGTTCCATGTCTAGTGTTTGCCAAAATGCACCTGGTGGTTCCCCATATGCTCTTTCTCTCCCCTTGAACAACAAATTTGCGTAGTGACAGCCATTGGCAAGAGGTCACACTGTGCGGCCCAGCTGCAAAAATCCTGGATCATAACTCACTCAGCACAACGGTAAACTCGCAGATCTGTGCAAAAACAACACACTATAACATTGCCATCAAAATGTCATTCCTGCATTGATTCGCATTGCCAATGCACTGTTCAAGCCTTGTAAGAAATATGCCCTATAAGGGTCCATTTTCTAGAGAATAAATGCAATCTGAGTGCCTACTCGTGTTTATTGACAAATCACATTCAGCAGTGCAACTGCCGTGAAATGGATCCTGGGCTATTGAATAACACTACAAACTTTAGGTCATTTTAAGCAAAACTGAATTGCAATTTTTTTCTACTGTTACTTCTGCAATTATTACTGTAAATATTTATATAAGATTGAGTAAGCTCTGATAAAGCGTTTTTTATGGAATCAGATTTGTGCCAAAATTTCAAAACAAAAATGTCCTAATATCAAACAAAATTAATTTAAAACTCTACTAATATCAATCAAAATTCATTCAAAATTCATTCTGTGAGACTTTCAATTTCATTGCTAGTTTTTCAGATTCCTTGCTGGCTTTTCAGTCACGCCCCCTCTTTTACGTTTACGCGTAATCTCTAGTGTGGGCGGGGCTTTGCCTCATAATCCCTTGTGTGGGCGGGGCTTCGCCTCATTTGCCAGCAGGTTTAACAGCAGTAATAGCCGCCAGTTACGATCACATACGAGATCTGTGCACACGATTAACTCCATGATTAATCAATTGTAAATATTGATCAAATATGTTCAATCTCGTATGTGATCGTAACTGGCAGCTATTGCTGTTGCCTGTCCTTTTAAAAGTCCGCATTTCCGGGGCACAGAGTTGTCACTCAAAAACCTGCTGGCCAATGAGCAGAGCCCCGCCCACACGAGAAATTTATGCCAGAACTGTAATCGAATCTTCACACACTGTAACCGTAAAAGGGGCCAGTGTGACTGAAAAGCTAGCAGCAAAAATGAAAAACTATATGCAAAATTGAAAGTCTCACAGGCGAGAATGAATTTTGTATGAATTTTGTTTGATATTAGGAGATTTTTGAATGAATTTTGTTTGATATTAGGAAAATTTTGTTTTGAAATGTCCATATTTTTTCTCATATATAACTTCAGCATTTTACCTATATGTGTTCTTTTAAAAATATATAACCAACATTGTAAAGCTTCACTAATGCTATATGCTTCCTTCATGGTTTCCTTTCACACTGTTATGATGCAGTCACTCTCTGGGTTTATTTATGTTTTTTTTAAACCTTTTTGCTTCTAACATATTAATTAACTGAATAAATGAGTTAAGGTTAGTCTGTTAACTTTATTTGTGGAAGGGATGAGCCGGATACTCGGTTGAAATGAGTATCCGGTACGTATAAAGTACTTTTGACGAGTACGAGTATCATACGAGTAATACGAGTCAATATCTGTTCTCGGATTGAATAAAAATTCTCATTGGGTAGCTCAGTGTATGCGTTCTGTGCAGTGGCGTGTGTAGCGCTTTAAGTAGTCTGTGTACAACACACGTAGCGTTAGTTTCGTTATTCAAGCCAGCGCTTGTGGAGATTTATAAAATATATTTGTAGATATTTGGCTGTTCAGAACAGGGGGGCCATCCCTCTCTCCCCCCCCCTCTCTCTCCCTCTATCTCTCTCCTTCTCTCTCTCTCCCTCTCCCTCTCTCTCTCTCTCCCTCTCTCTCTCCCTCCCTCTTTCGCTCTCTCCCTCCCTCTCTCTCTCCCTCTCT
>JBBKCR010034348.1:0-11441 GCA_037577295.1 Ladigesia roloffi
ATAGATAGATAGATAGATAGATAGATAGATAGATAGATAGATAGATAGATAGATAGATAGATAGATAGATAAATCTTGAAAATTAGCAAAAATTGAGATGTTTTTTCAAAGGAACTGATTTGTTTTCCATGTTACATCCTTTCAAGAAAAGGAGTGTTGCCACGAACATGTTCAAAGGTTACTTGGCTGACATGCTACACTGTGTGTGGGCTCGGATATAATAAAACAGTTGCGCTGATGCCCAAAGCCTCCGTGTTGAACTTTTTTCCACAAAGAAAATGGATACCAATGCAACAATGAAGTTGCATTGGTATCAAGACAAAAGCAGTAAAGAAAGAACTCAATCATTGTTAAATAAAACTTGGAGCGAATAGTAAGGAAATAAAACAGTTCAAGGTGAGGCTGGTTGTTAACTGTTAGCCTTGACCTGAATCAGCTGCAGAAATGACTAAAAATTCCCCCTGACCCCCTGAGGGCTTAGAATGGACACCAAGTTACTGGAACAGATTTCAGTTTAAGTCTTGGCCAAGCCTGTGTGTGTGTGTGTGTGTGTTTGTCCGTGTGTGTTTGTTGTTCGACCTAGGCAGATGGAGTGTGTTCTGTGGGGATTATGTTTGTGAACCTGGTTTGAAACCCATCTGCATAAACAGCTCCTGAATGTCTATCCACTCCCCAGCTCCAAGAGACCAACCCAAAGACTATTATCGCAATCCAATCAGGTCCGATTTACCTTCAGGCCATTCTGACGTAGCCACCGTGCCCCAGAATAATTACAAATTATTTGACGTTATTTATATTGACAGTGTCCATTAAAAAAAAAAAAGAATTGATGTCAAGGACACTTATTTTTCTTTTTGTTTTTTTTGTATTATACTTGGTAATACTGGGTAATAATATACCATAAATGTCTAGAATGATCCACAGACATGGAATATTAAAAATGCAAACATGGATTATAATAATTTAACAATTAATTTTCCAATGGTGATTATAATCCATGTGCTCATTCAGATAGCTTGAAACACACTGCAGGAACTTGGTGGAAGTTTGGATTCTATTAATCTATTGCACCTTAAATGGTAATAATTATCAGACGGAAATTTCCAGAGGTTCTTACGTGACAGTGTCGACATATATTTAGTTCATGATTCAGATGTATTTTGTGTACACACAGTTTATATAGTGTAGATAGGAAAGTAATACAAACGGAATACCATAGATTCTCCTTTACCTTTTCAACGAGGCAGATGCTACTTCTTGAAAGTATCAAACAAGTAATTAACTCTTAAATATAAAATCTTAAAAATCTTAAATATCTTAAATATATGTGTTAATGTGGGTGACCCTAAAATGTGTCTCTTGTTTTGATGCCGTCACAATACCTGTTTGGCTGCATTTTCATTGCATCTTAATAGCAGAAATCACATCTGTGAACTCACAATTGGATAGTAAGTTTAGAAACATTTTTGTAGTTTAGAAACCTTTTTAACACTTTGAGATCTCTAATTTCACTATTACATTATCCAGTTATTTTCATTAAACAAACGGAACACACAAACACTACAACAAACACTTTTTCGGGTTTTACACATTTCACCTGTATATCTCCTGTGTAGTCCTATTATAACTTTATAATGGATCATAATAGATTTTAGCATTCCACAGTCTATGCAGCTTAATTGTTGTCTTCATAATTAATGCACATCTATTTATATAGTCATGCTGTTGTCCAGTTACCAGGGGCTTCACAAAGCAACAGTGTTGCAATATAAAAAACCCATGAATCCTTAGAAGATCATAGTTCAAAGGTTTTTCATCCCAATCATAAACACTATTGAGACACCCCCTGTGGAGTCAGGCTACACACAGACCCTGGTTTAAATCTGGACAAGTTTCGCAAATTCAAGCTCTCAAGTGATCTGTGTTGCAACTCTGCAGCTCTACAGTGCACACAGCTCCAGCACAAACACATATGCTCTGTATCCTCTTATCCGTCCAACACTTAACAGTAACACCTTGGTCCCTGGCCGGCACTGCCAGGCTGTTGCTGCCAAGCCCGGTGAAGTTTGCCTAAACCAGCACAGATCTGAGGATTACAGGGCCGAGTTTAGTCAGGGGAGGGAGACTGTAACACTAAACTTGTTATGCTGGTTGCTGTGCACCAATGACAGTATACTGTGGCATTGTGAACTGGGGCATACTATTGTGTGGCAGCTGGCTGCCTGAGGTAGGTCAGACTGATAATAACAAAAAAGAATACTTTATGTACATACGCCATCATCTAGGATTTGAATCGTTTTAAATCATGTCGGGTTGATTCTTCTCTCTGAGGAAACCTCAGATATCTCTGAAATGGTTTTATAGTACATCTTTAGAATAGCATTAATAGAGTTAATCATGATTTTTTTTTTTTAGCTTGATCATAGGTTATGCGGTTCATGGGAATGTAAGGAAATTGGGCTTGAAAAGTCCTTTAATTTGATGTTTTGAGAAAGTCTCTGAGCTTATATCTGCATATATCTACGCTTTATGAACGTTTATAAATCGCTGTTGGGTAGCAGCATTCTTCCGTTATTGTCATGTTTGTGCAGAACTGATTTTGTACTGTTCCGTTACAGTAACATGCCTCCATACTTTTACATTTTAGATGCATCATCTTGAATTAGATGCATCTTTTTGCAACATTAAAAAATAAGTCAATTCTGATTTCTGATATTATGCTCCGGTTAGCACCTACTGGTGATGGTGGGTTACAGATATGTGTAACTGAAAGAACCGCATGTTATAGTATGCATTTATCCAGAGCCAGGTCCAGTTGTAATCGTGTCCAAAATGGCTGCCCTTTTGGGGTGTTACATTATATGAAGGATTTAATACCCACCAAAATTGATATAAGGAAGGCCAGCCAGTGAGTGCCCAGGCCACTTTGGTGCGTTTGGGGAGTGAAAGCTTACCTGTCTGCTCAGATTCCACAGAAGAGCTGCTGTAGCACAAATTGCTAAAGAAAAGTTCATGCTGGCTATGAGAGAAAGCATTAAAATGCACAATGTGCCGCAAAATGGGGTTGCGTAGCTGCTGACAGGTCAGAGTGCCCATGCCGACCCCTGTTCAGATCTCAATCCGTTCAGGCAAACTTAAAATACGTCTTTGTACCAGATACAACAGCCCATTTTCATGTGGAGGTCATGTGGAGTCCATGCTTTATCAGCTCACTGCTGTTTTGGGGCCTTGGGGGGCCTGCAGGATTAGGCTGTGTTATGGCTGATTGATGTAAATCAAAGATTATCACCCACTTTAGCTTCTGTCAAATGTAGCAGCTTATCATTTCAGTGCATGTGTCCTATCTGTCTTATCCCTTAGCTTCAGGGTGTGTGTGTATATGTGTGTGGGTCTGTGCACGCACAAGTGCATCCTCAAAGCACAATAGACCACTGAAAGGCCATAGGATTTAATGGCCACCTTAGGAGGCTATACTTGGCCTTCAAGTAATATTCCTACACACACACACACATATTCAGGAACTACACACATTCCCACTGAACTGCCAGTCAAAGCGAAGTACACAACAGAAAATGCCTTCTGTGTTTCACTTTATTATTTACTGACTTATATTCATCCATTTGCTCATTGACTCATTCTTCCACTCCCTCGTTCACTGGCTTGCTTATATACTCCATTCATTCGTTTACTCTCTCATTCACTCATGTGCTTCCGAGACAAGACTAAGTTTATGTTCTTCCTTATTTGAATCATTTAACAGAACTAATGATCTGCCGGAATCAAAACCACCCAGATGCTGAATAAAGTAAACCTCCTGAAGTTAGAGAATCAGTCGGTTTTTGTGTTTCTAATAAGTGAATTTTAAAGTAAAGTAACACCTTTCCATAGAAATCTGTTTAGATTATGACATTCTTCTTTGTAAAATATATCAAACCTTACATTGGGAATATGTTTATCCACTTCTTTCAGGCTTTTAAAGTAACTTTGGAACTGAAAGTGTTTCAGTATGGGTTTATTTAGAACAAAAACATGGTCTTCATTAAAAAACACTGATTGAAGCTTTATTGAGTTTACATCACATACTGTGCAAATGTGATGGTGTGTGTGTGTCTATCTGAGTCTTGATACTACCTATTTTATGTGTGTCATATGTCTCATTGTTTGATCTTCCATTGAGTAAAAACTACGTCACAGCCCTCTCATTCAGACGCGCACACACACACACACACACGCACACACTGAGCTCTGGGTGGTGTCTAGAGTGGATGTAATATGTTTTGTCTGGGCTCTGTTCTCTTCCTGGAACTGCAAACCTCAGGGAAGGAATAGCAGCAGACAGACAAGGGGTGTGTGTGTGTGCGTGTGTGTGTTTTGAATTTGCCCATTCGCAGGTTGTTGAAAGACAGAAAAATAACAGTTGACCTCTTTCCTTGCAGACGGGTGAAAAAACATTTGGAGTGATATGTTACCGAAGGTTGAACACGTTTTACTGTTAGGAATATATGGGAGATATTTATTTAACTAATGAGTCTTTTTTTAATATCCTGATAGGCAGTGTTAGCATACATGTGTTGAGCACAACAGATTTAGAATTCTCACAAGTTTTCACATCATTGTAACCAACATTTTCTGTGTACTACTAATAGTTTTGTCACATGTAGAAGTTATTAGAAGTGCCACAGATCTTGCTTATACTATTTTGCTTATGCTTCAAATACTTTTGAAGCGGAAAACCTCAGCTTTTAAAAAAATATTTTAAGCAAAACTTATTCATCTTTTCCATTACTGTAGACTCTCTTGACAGTTGACTTGTTAATCCATTTGGGGCCTTTTCCAAAAGATATGGGCTTCATTATGTGTCAAATGAAAGTGGTTAATTATGTAGCAAGTTATGACTTCCCAGACACTTTCTCTGGCATACATTTTAAAGGGAAGTTGGCCGTCCCCTTTCTCTCCCCCCCCCCATAAATTACAGAGCCGACTCGACAACAAAAATTGACACAATCATAATAAAAAGACATATGTGACTGAATGCAGCTGTGTGTTCAGCTGTTCTTAATCATAAATGGTTTGGTTAGATCCAGCAAATTATGCCCATGTAGTGGTGAAGCGGAAAGCACTGAATTACCAGTTCCAATCCACAGTGTGAGGGGTACTAATTACTAAATCTGTTTAGTAATTATTATTCATTTAGTAGTTGGAATTTGGTGCCTCCTCTACAATTTTTTTCTTACCCATCACATAGCACAGAAATAGTCCTCCTGCGTCTTATAGCTGATTTAACATAGTTTGCCCTCCCAAGTTGGTTGCATCATATGACTGAGGTACCTGGCCAGTGGGTGAACACAAGTAAACTGGGGAGATCACTGGATATAATGTTTAATTATAAACACAACAGAGCTCTGAGTTTGTGAGAGGTTTCTCTCTGAAGTTGAAGAGTTCTTCAACATGCAGCGTTACCACCATTCCACGCTAAATTATGGTGTGTGTTGAGGTGTAAGATGAGACAGGAAAAAAAAACTAGAAAGAAGGAGCAAGCGCATGAGCGAGATGGAAGGAAAGAGGGAGAAAGCGTGCACAGCACTGGCCTTTTAATCACACCATATAAAACATTGCCAACACCACCCTCTGGTGGCTATACCTCAGAACTGCAGCTTATCCCTCTGGCTTTTTTATTCCTCTTCTGCCGCTTTCAGACCGTATAAAAGATCTTTCTGAACTTTTCAAAATAAACATAGTTTCTTTCTAGTGAAAGTCATAGCTGATCTAGCCTAGGCTAACACCGGCGCTGTAGTTTAAATTCCTTATTGCAAGTCAGAGAACTGAGCAGGTCTAGGCAGGTTTTTAAAAATGCAGTAAGTAAACACATCCTGCGCTGGCAAGCACTAACCTGAGGGCAGCCAGATTGCTCACCATCACTCTTTTCTTTCAGTATTTAGACGGATATCTTTTCTCAATGAATGAATACTTGTACTGTTTGTTCTGCCGCCTTTTCCTTTTTTTCTACAGATGATAGCAGCTTGCTCTCCATTTCAAATGTTTGCAGCAGGTTCTAAAGAATCTGTGTGTGGGTGCGTGCATGTGTATGTGCTTGTTTGTGTGTCATACCAAACCAGTCTCGAAACTACAGCATAAGTATATAAAATGTAAATATTTATATACATTTAAAAAATGTTTTATTTTCTCTTACAGACCTACAGCCCCATTTCCAAGAAAGCTAAACGCGAGCGTTCGCGTTCCCCGACTGAGGACAAAGAAAAGCAAAATGACTGGCTGCAGTATCTGACCGCATCTACAAACAAGGTTGGTAATACTGAAACTACATCACTGTGAGAACTGCCAATTTCACAGTCCGCTTCCCGCTTAATCACTTTAGAAAAATCTGGCTAGGATAAATATGAATTTCATAATGCTCCATTTGTTTAAATCCAAATACCACTTTTAACATAAGATGTTTCTCCCAAACTTGTGGCCATTTTACTGCCCATAATCATTTTAAATAATGGATCTAACTCTGCAGTTATGTTACTTTATGTTTTGTCTAAGAAATGTTTCCTTACATTACTGTGTAACAGATTTTGATATTTTGTAACTAAAAATTATATAAATAATAAAAATTCATGTTATTGCATGTAGTACTTTAAACCTAATACTACTTTGGGTACCTACTTCTATTATGATTACAAATAATCTTATTAGGAAAGCACTGTAGAATACTGATTGGTCTGAAAGAATCATCATACAACTCAGAATATCCTTCGGTATTCTCTGTAACTCTGGAGTTGCCAGATGGGGTCAGGAAAGTTTATTGCAGCATTACTGGCTGCAGCAGGGGGGTAGTTACTGCAGTGGAAAACAAACGAGGTACCAGGTTGCTTTGTTGAGTTGAGCTGGTAACATGCAGGGGAATAACAACTGAAGTGTATCGTAGTTTAAATGTTAAATATCTTAAAAGCTGCTCCAGTTCGATTTACGGATTAAAGTTAAAATGACCAAGGTTAATGTAATTTATGAATTTTATATCATTCGCTTTACTCTTTGTTTAGGATTTGAAGCAGTTCCAATTTAAGCAGCGGCCATCAGCATTCCGACCATGGAGTCCCAGAGTTCCATCCTCTGAGAGAGCGTCGGCCGGCCACAAACATGAACGGTATGCTTCTGCACTCCCAACCAATCATTTCGTATAAATAACAGACATTTATTCCCCTGACTGTGTCTTTGATATATATCCTATATCATATAAATTGCATTTTCAGATTTTTTATTTTTTGTAGTTTTGTCATTGTCTTGCTCCCAAAAGTTAGAGCACATATGCAAACCTGCTGGAAGCATGTTTTGACTGTTGTGTGTCTCGTTATCATATTTTAGTGTTTTTAAACTACGTGCTTTATTTACAAGAGTCATTTCAATACATTTAGTATTAGTGAGCTCTGCCCTCTCTAACCATGCAGAGTTGAGTTATTTCGGAGTTCCTATTGTTTATGGCTCTTGTACGCTGCCTCTTTGTTTACACCCACAACCAGCTGATCTCGCAGTGGCAGGAAATTCTGAAGCGTAGCATGGTCATCCCAGACATTTGCTTGTAGAGAACAAGTAAAGGGCCTTAAAGGGGATGCTGTGGTATGGCAAAAGGTGAGGGAAAACAACAGCGAAGAATGACCAGCATCGAAGGCGTCCCTCCATCATTTTGGGCAGCATGAGGTCACTGGACAATAAGATGGACGAGCTCACGGAGTGACATTTGACATGCTTTACAGAAACATGGCTGCAAGCACAGATTCCTGACTGCCATGGATGTTGACTTTTCGTGTCTTCAGGAGGACAGAACACAGCACAATTGTGGAAAGCTCAAAGAGGGTGTCCTCATCTGGGTCATATCATGATTAAGGAATATGTCTGCAACCTGGATATTGAACTCTTAGCAGTGGGGCTGCGTCCATACTAAATGCCTAGGATTCTCACACATGATCGCCTTTGTTGTTTTCATGCTACATGTGATGATAGAATGTGATGTTGTCATCCACTCCACAACCATGATCGTCCAGACAAGACACCCAGACTCTTTCATCATCATCTGTGGGGACTTCAATCATGCCTCCCTGAGCCAGACTCTCTGCTCCTTTCCCACAGTTGACTGCCCCACCAGAGAAAATGACACTCGACTTGCTATATACTAATCTAAAAGAGACTTACAGCAGCACAGTCACTGTACCTTTCCACAGATCTGACCACAACTTGGTTCAACATCTTTCCACCTAACTACTATGGGTGAAGAGGCAGCCAGCCACTATCAGGAGAGCGAGGAATTGGTCAAAGGAGGCCAGTGATGCTCTGCAGGACTGTCTGTAGACTTCAGACAATGAGGCTCTGTGTGAGCCAAATTGTGACGATATAGATAACCTCACAGTCTGGGTCACAGAGTGTAATAACCTCTCTATTAATAACACTGTACTAATGAAATCCAAACCGCACATCCCCGCCCTCAAGCCAATGGTCAAAGACTTCCTAAATGAGAAGGAAGCATTCAGGCCAGGTGACAGGGAGGCAGCCAAGGAGGCATGGAGGTGCTTGTCTGTGAAGATAAAGGAGGGAAGGGATAGTTAACTGCAATGTTTGCAGTTCTATTGGTGTGGACACTGGAGAGTTTGGCAGTTTTGTAGTTATTTTCACATTGAAAAAATGACCAGTGTGTTTTTTTTTTACCATGAATATATAATCATGAATTGATTTTATTTTTTGTTGAGATAATAATGGTTGTCTAACTTGAGAGGATTTATTCTTGTGATGCTGTCTGTACAGATTGTTTGATTTTTGGCTCTGGGACGTTTTAGATTGGTTCCTAAAGATCCAGACCCTGGTGTGACTGTGGCCTCGACTGGCTTGAGGAAGGATGAGGCGATGCAGACCTCAGACTCTCAGCCTACAGCCCCATTGGCCCTCATCTCCAGGTCTGCCAAGCACTGTCCGTCAGGAGAGATCCAGAATACGCCTACAGCACGGATCCATCGACCAGCCAAAAACGACTCTGACTCAGATGCTGAGATTGAAGTGGACAACTGTGATGAAGGTGAGCTTTGTGAAAATGTTTAAGACTAAATCTCTAAATAACTGTGAGCTGTGTGCATCTTAACCAGTCTTAACCAATCAGAAACTCTTTGGGGGTTTTAGTAAATTAAGACATTCCCACAATCCAAAACACATTATACTTCATAAAAAGAATGCATGGTTTCCCATTTATACACTTTATGGGAATATGCTTTGGAAACTAAACACGTAGTGTAATGTAGCGGTGGTACACAAACAAGAAATTATTTTAGAGATTACCAATGTTTTCACATTGCAAAATAGTTTGGATGTATAAAGAATTTTGTTCCACAAAAAAAATCGAATTGGCTGTCAGTCTAGGAGACCGATTTTAGGAGTAATCAGTCATTTTAGCAGTTATTGATCTTGAAAAATATTTTTATAATCATCACCAATTCCGATTTGTCAGTGCCTTGATTGGCCAGAAGAGGTCAGTAGAAACACCATTACCTACCCATAAACTTTAAACAGGATAACACTGTAAAGCAGTGGTAATGTGTTACCGGTCCGAGGACCGCACAGAAAAAAAAATCTGATAAAAAAAAATGGATATTCTTAGTCTATCAGTAGTGAAAATAGTTTCTGATATTTAATAAATTCCTGAAGAAATATAGGTTGGGGACCACATTCTACAAGTTTTAGACTGTACTAACACCACCCCCCACCCCCCCAGTCCGCGGTACAATTTTCAAGCGTTTACCTGACCGCGATGAAGCTTAAACATAAGGACTGTTCAAAATACATGTTGATATAATGCACACAATGGCACAAATGTATGGTGATAGCATAAAGTGTACTGATAAAATGTATTCAAAATTATATTATGATCATCTTTATGTATTTTTGTTACCCGCTAGTGAATCATGGAGCTCCTCGTTCACATTCGGGAAGAAATGGAGTTGTACAGGGCACCAACCCAGCAGAAATGTGTGATGTGCGGCTGAAAGCCTCTGGGACATCAGAACTGGAGACGCTGCGGCAGACGTTATACAGCGACTTGAGCTCCAGAGAGGCCAGAGAGAGATTCCTACAGGAGATCGTCTGTATGAGAACCAAACAGGAGGAAAAACTCACTGCTGCTCTGCAGGCCAAACGCAGCCTTCAGCAGGTAAATCAGCAGAGTTGGCACTAAAAGGACCTAAAATGTCCACTTTCAATGTTTCATATGATAAAATAAGTCTCAGCAGTAAGTGGACAGTACTAAAGTAAGAGCAGTGTAACCAATAGAATAAATGAATAAAAGACCAGAATCTCTCTCATGGATCATCTCAATGTTTCCCTTGTTTTTCGCTTTGTCCTTCTTAAAGCCCTGAATTTTTATATTGTAAATTACGAGGTGAATACAGGTTTACCTTTATATAGGGTAATGCATTAAACTGGGTTTAACATGAAATTAAAGTGTTCTGGGATCTTATTTGGGGGCATATTTAGGGTTTACACTATAAAAATATGCATTTTAGGCTTTTTTTCACTATACACAGGAGCCCCCCAAACTCAAGGGGTTAGTGTCTATAAGAACAGATTGTCCTAAGTTGTTCGGTAGCAGCAGACATTGACAAAAACAGTAATACAGCAAATTGCATATTTTTTCTGGAGACATTTCAGTTGTCTAGGTGAACTTACTCAGGTCAATGATTCTATTCCAGGAGTTGGAATTTGTGAGGGCGACGAAAAAGGGCAGATTGCGGGAGGCCATCGAGGCCAAGCGTAACCTGCGGAAAGAGATTGAAAGGCTGAGGATGGAGTGTGAGAGGAAGGTGCGGGATGCTAATGAGCTGAGCGGAAGCCTGAGACGTGAGGTGGAACAGGAGCGGCAGCTCCGAGTGTGCGATAAAGGCTGTGAGCCCGGACATCTGCGCGCAAAATACTCCACACAGGCAAGAGACAACTACTTCCTCACCCTGTCGGATGCTGTATTCATGGCTGTTTTTAATGGTTATCAGGTGGACACCCACAACTGTTGTCATTCTTTGGCTGTTCATTTGATGTACATTGCACAAATTTATAAATAGAATTAGATTCGTTTTTTAATTAATTGTATAATAACAATTTCCATTTTCAAATGTGTCATAGAATAAAAAAAGACCATAGACAAATTCAAAACACAAATTTGGTACTGCTGGGAAGTTAAGAAGCCATTTGAACATGATCTCATGTTCAGTATCCTGACTGTTTGTTACTTAAAGAAAACTCTTACTTTCAACTGTGTTACGCTTTAATGGCCTGCAGAGAAGTTATAATGACTCTCCCTGAAATATCAAGGAACTGTCCATTTTGAATGATAAGGTTTTTGGTCATAGTGTCTAGCCATAGTTATAAAGAGAAATAATTCTCTCTCTCTCTCTCTCTCTCTCTCT
>JBBKCR010034357.1:0-11441 GCA_037577295.1 Ladigesia roloffi
TGTTACATAAATGACTGATATGTAGTTTATGCACCATTGAAGACTTTAGTAACAGTGCCCTTTTTTATTATTTTTTTTATTATTTTTTAGTATATTTTGCACTTTCGGACCCCTAGTTTTGATTTGTATGCAAAGAGGGAATGATTATTATAAGTTCAGTGGTGTTGTAATAATTGTGTCAAAAACAGAAGTATAATAGTAAATAAATATCAGTTCGGAATATCAGCTATCGGGCACATAAACATGGAAAAAAATTTGTATCGGTAATAAAAAATCAATATCAGTCGATCACTACTTCTGTTGTTGCCTGACATTTTAAAAAAGGCTTTGGATGATGACAGGAGACTTTGACAGATAAAAATGAGAAGAAACCACCGAAGCAAAAGCGTGTTTTGTTTTTTTTGAGAAATAAGTTACAAGCCCCACTTGGACTAAACAGACCTCTGTCTGCAGGGCCCCCCTCTATTGAGCCGGTTATGTTATTGCTCCTCCCCTCTGTACAGGAAACATTTTACTACTTACAGCAACATTACAGTTCAATAATTTAGAGAGATGGTTTTCACATCCATTTTGTTTCGAGAAGGCTGTACTGTTGCCAGAAGTATGACAAGACTCTTGGCAAGGCTTACTGTTGTGATACATCCCTGTGCACCTGAGTTACGCTCCCTTGTGACTGTTTGCACAGGTGAAGCTTGCAGTTAAATATGGAGGATTAGATTTGCAGAGACAGGGCTGCCAACTCTCACGTAATGAGCGTGAGACACACGCATCTGACTGTCTTCACATGCTCTCACGCCACACCTCCGATTTCTCATGCTAAAAATCAATTTTTTCTATTTTTCCCTTTGGGCACACTCCTCAACGGTAAGTGGGCCGAATGTCACAGCAATCCTCGGCAAAAGAAGAAAGCCCACCCACACCCACACACACACTTAACGCTCAGGATGTAAGGACACTTGGCATCTTTTTTCAAACTGCCAGCATCCATTTTATATTATTATCCCACGGAGTAGACAGTCTTTTCAAAAATGCCCTGAGCGCTTTTTTAAACACTACCGTCTGCGTCTTTTTCTGCAGCTCAGAGCATCTTTTCAAGTTAAGAAAAGTTAAATTTTCTGAAAAAATGCCCTACGTCAAGCATCTTTTTGACAGCTGACCAATGATAAGCGAGTAGCGAGA
The DNA here is from genome assembly GCA_037577295.1 of Ladigesia roloffi. Taxonomy (NCBI): domain Eukaryota; kingdom Metazoa; phylum Chordata; class Actinopteri; order Characiformes; family Alestidae; genus Ladigesia; species Ladigesia roloffi. The sequence goes on from JBBKCR010034357.1 coordinate 1,180, forward strand.
CCTGTCATTTCCATAACAAGAAGACCAACAAGAAAAAAATGGAGACGGTGCCTGTAGATTAAAATAATCGTCCTTGTTTCGGAGCACGAGGAGCTACATGATATGAGTACAGTACTCTATCATAACGCTGCGTCGTATCAGTTTCAGTAAGTACCGGAACGCAGAAAAAAGTGGCGGAACCCAAAAGACGAAAATACAGAAGTTCCAGAACTGCGTTCAGCTGCGTTCCGGCCCACTTCAAGCACTGACCACATACCATACAGTTTTCTTCCCCATATAATGTCGTGCACCCCGTAACGTTTCTGTGAACCGATATTCTCGTCTCCGGTATCTTCAAAGGCCAACGCAAGAGCCAGTTTTCTCTTTCTCGACACAGCACTAGGCTCCTGTTGTTATAGCAACAAAATACACCATCGGCTGCTTTTTGTAATGGCTGCTGCCAGCTTTTTTTTTGCTAAAAAAGTGCCGTTGGCAACATTTTCTTGTCAAAAAAGACTTTCCCCCTGTTCGACACGCAAAGGTTTTGGGAAAAGTTGGCAGCCCTGCAGAGAGTGTTCCACTCCAATAAACCAGTAATGGTGACATGATGTAAATATTGAATATTTCTGACTAGGCCTGTCACAATAAACAATAAATTAATTAATTGCACGATAATTAAAATGAGATCGATAATTTTCTGACCGCGATCATTTTCATTTGTTTGCTTTCCAACGGTCTCCACTGTGATACACTGGTCTCTACTGCCCCTCTCGTTTTGTTAGGATAATGAGGCATGAACTTTCTTGTGGGTTAGCCTTGCTAACTGAGAAAATGCTAACTACATACACATTTAAGCTGTGAATACCACTTACACCACTGAGTACAGCAGTCTCACTTACAGGACCGGAAGTGCTTTTTCTCCAGAGATTGGCACTTCTTTGGGGCACTTCTGAGTCTCATTTCTCCTCATTTCTCCTCAGAAGCGTGATGTGAGACGTGCTTCACTTGGCGTCTCGCGCTCTGGTGCGCTACTGAGCTGTAAATGCTCTAAGTTTGTAATAAGTTTGTGATAATCAAAAATAGCCAAGTAATAATACAATCAGGTGTAAATATACTTTATTTAAATGAGAAGAGTCTAAATTTACAGAAAGACCTTTAGAAGTACAGAGAGCCAGTGCGGTTTTAACATGCACTCATTGCTTGTGGCTTTTCTAGATGGGGCAACCACCAATCTCTGGGAAACTTCACAGTTAAATAGGGCTCAATGAGAGCTTTACAAAGACCCCTTGTTTGCCATAATACCCCCCGGCGAGCTGGAGTTATTAAGACGAAGCCTTGGACAAATGTATAGGGACACCGCGCTAGAATTTAGCACAGTTGGACACATTGCTACTCCTGAGAGAATCCTGCCTTAAGCCACATAAAGTCAAGGTATGCTGACTGTCTTACAATGCCTTCCACTCCCAGGGTTATGTGATCTTTAGAAGTCACGGTTTATGGATCTTTGAAAGGGATAGCATGCTCTGGGTTAGATAAACTCTGCTGAAGAAGCTGACTGGAGCAGTTGCATGGCACAGTACTTCTACTTACATAGTAATAACACAGGTGCATGAAAAACTTTCTGTGTCTTTTCTTCTACCGTGAATTAGCTGTCTCTTTTTTCCTAGTGGTCTCGAGTAAGGAATTCATCAGATGTTTTCCCATACACAACTACACCCCCATGAATGCAGCCACAAAGCACCTTCATCAGCAAAACCCAGCGAGAAAGAGAGAAGAGCAGACAGACACAAAGGGGGAGAAAAAAAGGGAAAAAAGAGATGGGGGGTGAGATAGGAGAGAGAGAGAGAGACGGAGAGAAAAGGGGAGAGAGACAGAGACAGAGAGAGCAAAGGGGAAATGGAGCACACATAGTCTCCAGTGCTTAATTAAAACCATTTGAGCTTTTCTGCAAAGACGGGAAAGGGGGTCATACAAGTACTATTTTCATTTAACAAGAGTCCAGCTGGCTACACATGGGTCTTTGACTAACATTGTACTAGACTTAGATAGAAAATCAAAGTTGAGATTAATGTAACCACTCTCATTACTCTACACAAATGCTTTGACTCATTTAGATGTTTAGCAGATGCATCGACCCCCTCCACAGCGAGAGGAAGACCGGGAAATAAGTTGGAATGACATTAATGTCAAAGCACAGTAATAACTTCAAATACAGCAGAAGTAACAGTCGCTCCTGACACAGCAGACCTTTCTACATATATTTGCAAGCGATTACCTGAGACTCTTCTTTATGACTCGTCCCAAGCAGGCGGTCGCAGGGCCACCAAACTCATGCAAAATTTAAGTGGTCCCCTAAATGCACTCTGCAAAAAGCTGAGTCCCAGGGAATGGACATATTCCATCAGAAGGGACGAGTGGTAAAGTCTCCTTGAAGGCAGAGTTCACGCAAGAGCCTTTTGTACAGTGCAGCTGTGCTGCAAACATCAAAGTGGAGAGGGTACAGTAACCTCTCATACACTCGGCGCAGGACAGAATTTCCCCCTTTTCCTCCGTACGCACCCCTACTCAGCCCGACCACACTTACATGCACACATTCACAAGTACCTGGTCACAGGGAAACTCAGTCAGAGCGTCATCCAGTAAGAGTGTTCAGGGCTCTTTTCTCTTTGTCCTGGATGCTGAGTCCTCGGTTCTGCTCTGAATGTGTGTGTGCGCGCATGTGTGTGTGTGTATACATATGTATGTGAGGGGCTGTGAGTGGTCTGGTTTTAAATTACATAGCAGGCAGCCTAACCCTCATATTCAACAGAGAAATAAGTTGGCCCGCCTCCACACTAGCCCGCTGTTCCCTCTGCACTCTGTTAGTGTGTTAATGAGCCTAAAGTGTGGAGGAGGCTTGAAGATAAGACTAATTGCACTGGAAAAAAGAGTGATGCAATGAGTTTTATTGACTTAAAGTGTGTTAATGTATGTAACACTTCTCGTGTGCAAAGTGAAATACATAATCTTGTTGACACAGATTGTTACTGTGGAGATGATGTACTTGGTAAATTTAATGCTTTTTTTTTTATTTTAAATCCGAACCTCTGTTTGTAACCTAGTTTAAAATGTTTTTTTGCCGTGCATTCTTTGGGTCATAAAAAGTGGTTTCGCAACAAGGTTATGTATCATCTCTGAGGATTATCTTGAGCAAGCGCACTCCGCATCTTCCAGTGTCTATTCTTAAGCTTTCACTCTGGAATGATTGAGTGTTACAGAGTGGGTGTAATTAACGTAGTGGCATAAATAACATTCCTGGCAAGAGATACGATGACTGCCTCTGAGCTGCATCTAGTCTGAGGTGATGAGAAACGCTGTATCTTTCATTGCAGCGTTTGTTCCTCACTGGCCACTTTATGTGCTCTCATGCTTGCCATTGGTCTTCTGTGCAAAAAAGAAAAGAAATCTTGCAGTGGGATCTTTTTATCTGTGTGTTTCCAAAAGCTGTTTCTGACTGGGCTAAATCGAGAACAGTTCCCCTCTGGCCAGTTCTGTAACAGAAAGGAACTATAATGCAAAAATAATTGAAAGTAATAGCAATTTCTGGCTGTAATATCATCCATGCTGTTTAGAACATCAGAAGCCCCTGTTTTGTTTTTGTTCTCTAGTAACTCTTCTTTTCATTGAATGCAGGTCTAAATTCGGGAAACAAAGTCCAATTTCATTTTCACTTCTGATCTCCTTAATTAGGGGCGATTAGAAAACCCGGTAACACTTTACTGAAGGCCAGTATTCGTAAAGCTGTGTGACACTTACATAAGTGTTCTGTGACGACTAACATAAACCTATAAGGACTTATAAAAGCTAATTCAAACAAGTGTCAGTTGTCATAACATTAAACAGCATTAAAACTGACAGAGCAGCCTTTATGCCAGTTGGGATAAGCCTTTATAAATGTTTATGTCGTTGAAAGGCTTTTGTAGATGTTTTGCAGTCCTACAAATACTTACCTTGCATGTAAAGGTTAACGCTTTTTAGTGGCCTTTTCTTCAAAGTTCCACAAGTTCGCAGCTTTATCCTGACCAGCACTTTGTTTCAATCATTTATGCATTACATTAAATTTAAAAGTGAATGTATTGATAAAAGACAAACATTTGCGAAATTGGCTATTTGACCAAAACATACAATACAGTGTTTGTCAAATATAAAACTATTCATTTCTCTAAGTATATCACTCGGATTGGTTAGGGTGCTGACATATATTCATTTATGAATCTTACCTTATCTTAAAAAATGTAGAAACTACGGTTTAAGCTTTATGTAACTGAAAACTGATACCACATTTATTGTTTTGAACCTGTTCTACCGTACACTGGATTTGAAGCAACAGCTTTGTCAGTTCAATTCAATTTCAACAACATTGAGCAACCCACATGGGTAACAAAGCCCTATACTGTCATCCATTTTATAGGATCATTAAATTTCCTATTGAACCATGTTTAGTTGAAAATTCTTAACATTCATTGAATATAAATTCTGTGACCCATAAACACACCAGATGTTGGTTTCTGACCTTTTTGTCTTCAGTCTTGACTTTAGTAATGAAGGCTCAGTAGGGCTCATGTGTTGGATTAGTCAACTTTCTGCCCTTTGGCACTGAGGAATTCTGCTGCGGCTTTAGAGTATGTTTAAGGTGTGTGACAGGTCATTGTCCTGTTGAAAAGAAAAGCACAGGCTGATGAGTTCTGCAACATTCTTAAAGAATTGAAGAACTGTGAGGCTTCTGTTCTCTTCAGATCCTGCTGCTGTTTTCTGCATCATAACTGAAGTGATCCAGTTCTACTGGCAGCCAGGTCTGTCCATATTTGTCATGCTTATTACTGGAAAATAAACATTTTTTTCCTTTCCACAGTTTCCAATTTCAGTCTAATACAGGTTAATCACACCTGATCATAAGACACTGTCTCAGAACTGTACAACGTTTTATATGTTTATCAAACTTTAACAAAGTCTTTCTCTTTCTGTGAGTGTTTTGAAAGATTGAATGGCTGAGGACTTCAAAACAGCAATTTTATTATCAAATGCTAGGTAGTGTATTGTGAACTTCTATCAGGTGACCAATCATAAAGCAGTGTCATTTCTAGTTTGCTCTAAATCTGCTTGAACTCTTTAGGAAAATATCATCATAAAAAAGCTTTTTGTGGTTAAATATCACACACTGAAAATGTGAGAAAATCCAGGTGCTGGGGCCTCCTTTCTGCACTCTTCAGCTCAATTGTCAGTAGGGTTTAATGTTGGAGGACTTTGACAGCCATTTCAAAAGCTTTGTTAAATTGTATGTGTGTAGTAGTAGAGTATTCTTCTGGAAGATCCATACCCAATGCAATTTTTTATTTTTTGTTAGCCAGACAGATTATCAGTGTTCTGTACTTAATAGTGTGCAGGATTCCATGATGTTTACAGGGCAATTAAATGGAAACAATCTCATAACATCACAAAACCTACACCAAAAGGAACAGTAGGGATCAGGCTCCTTTTTAAAATGAAACACATCTGAGTGTTATCTGCCAAAAAGTCCTGTTTTTATCTAACTTCACCATATAACATTTAATCACAGTTCCAGTGGCATCTAGAGGATTCCAGATGCTTCGCTTGTGGACAGATGAAAGAAGATTCTTTCTTGTGAAGCACCTTCCAGATAGTTTGTTGGCATAGATGTGTTATCTGTAGTTTTAGAGACTTGAGGACATGAAAATGCTAGTATTATCTGTAAATCACTGAACATGCATGTCCAGACATCCTGTTGTGTCAGGTTGTGAAATATGTATGTATCCTTTCCAGACCGGGTTCACCGTAGCTCTAGTTATCTTAAACTTCCTAAGAGTGGATATGAATATTTTCAGTAATTATTTTTAAAAAGCCATTTTCATGAATGATTAAGGCGATTACACTTATTGCCTGTGTGGCACCCCAGATTTATACACAGTTGATGTGGATTTCAGAAAAAAATCTTAACAATAATGAACAACTTAGAGGCTCCATCCAAGCACTAAAAAAACTTTGTCACTGCCAAAACAAAACATCCAGAAGTTTACAGGATAAAGACATTTTGAAAATTAGATTGCACCAGTCATAATTTGAATGGGGTAATGAGCAGTTGGATTATGCCAAAGAACAAAATATTATTTCCGAAAGTGATGATATGCAAACTGAAACCAAACAAAACTCAGGTGAAATCACTACAACTAAATGGTACACATGTGAATGCTTATGTGTGGGAGGGGTCAACATAAGGCATGAGGCAATGTGAGAGTTTCCTACGTTTACCTCCTGACAGATGAAAATTCTCTCACTTCCACATGTAACATGTAGAGAATATTCTTCTAAACACATCAACTCCAAACAGCTGGTTACTTTACATGCTTTGGGTGCAGAAAAGCCATTTAAAAAGACAGTTTTCAGACCTTCCCTAGGGGTCTTCATCAGCAGATTCAGAATGCCTGCTTTTGCAGCTGTTTGCAGGGGTGCAGGCAATGCACAGCAATCAATCTAGACTGACCATGACCATCACTATTTGCAGCTGTGATGAGTGAAATCTCACAAGATCTGGCCAATGCTGAGTTATTGGGTTACCGCCATCTTACTGTAGTTCCATAATTACTGTAACAAGTCTGAAAATGTCCAGTAGGTTGAAGAGCAAATCTTTGTTTCATCATGTTTGGCTCCATAACACATGATGTCATTAGTCATGCATTCATGTACAGAGTGATTTTGGACTACCTCACTCAATCCTTCCCTCAACCAATAGGATACAATCTGTAATTTAGGTTTTCACAGAATCTGAAGAGTGATAGGTATGTTCCAGATATAATTGGAAAAATGGGTGTGTCAGGGCAAAATGACCAGATTTGTTCGATAAGATCTTAGTAAGATTAATAAAGATTAAGTTTATTTACACAGCACATTATCATATCAAGGATATTCAATGTTCTTTAAAGAAAAAGAATACAAAATAAAATAGAATAAAATAACTGAATAAATAAAAGAAATAAAATAATACATAAAAGAAAATTGGAAGTACAGTATAAGTTTTTAGTAAGTGATCTGAGGTGATTAGATGCTGTTGTTTTCTGGTAGGAATAGGAGAACATTCTGTAGCGTAGGAAGTCTAGCCACATAGGGCGGTGACAGACCGATGGGAAATTTCTCTTCTCCCAGGAGGTGGATACACAGAGGACATACAGACAAGTCTTCCAAGACCGGAAAATTCCTCCACTAATCTCATGTTGGTGAAAGGAAGTTTCGTGTCGTGTGGGGGATGCCTACAGTTTGCTTGACCTCAGCTGTGCTTCTTTTCTCACACACCATTTATAAAGCACAGTTTCTCACAATTTCAGCATTGCACAGCACAATTTTCAACCTTGACCATCACCAAGATTTATGCTTTCTAAGAGTTTAAGGGTGAGACCCATAGGACCCACTCTTCTCTCTATTGGAAGTAAAACTCAAATATTACAATTAAAAGTTTACAATACTTAAACCACAGTCATTATTTGAATACTTATATTTCCTCTGTATTTTATACTGCAGCCCACACAAAAGGCAACAATGTAGGTCACTTTAAATGGAGCTTTTGGAAAAATCCTTACAAGAAGATTTTGGAATTCCCTTGTCTGGATCAGATGTGCACAATCAATAATGTTGTGTTTCAGAAATTATGCAAAACTGACATGGCTGAATTATAATGGTGTTTCAGTGAGATAACTTTTATTCAGTTTGTTTACATTGAATGTTTACTAAACTTAGCTTTATTTGAGTCCACACATATGAATTCATCTTTGTTTCTCAGTTTCCAAAATACTTTTAATACTGCCATGTTGTTCCAGCTTCACTTTTTGAGTTCAAAATCCTGTTCCACCTCAGCATGATTTTGATAGCAATATTGACCTGTGTCCAACAGATTTCTGTCTGAAACTGACCAAAGCTAGTTGAATATGACCTGATAAGTAAAATTCGTATTGGAAAAAATAGCTATCATTAGATTAAAGAACTGAAATATAAAATAATACAATAATTAACAGTGTTTCAAACATCCCAAATTATTTAGTCTGGAAAAAACTTTTCATACTGTGATGTTCTCAGATAACTTATTTCAAGATGTTGGACTTCACTTGTTTAACATTACGTTCTTCACCCAACATCTGTGGGATAGGAAATAAAAATATTATTGACTGGGTAAAATAAATGCTCCTTTGGCTGCATGAATCTGTACTTTCCTGGAATGATTCCCTAATTATTTGCAATAAAATCTTTAAGGTTAATCAAATCTGGAGAAATAACAGAGTAAGAATTAAAGCAAGTGGAGTTCTTTTTTAAATATTAAATATTTGAATCAGTAAACCTTGGAACATTGTTGGAACTTTTTAATCAGTAATACCTGGAACCTGGTGTGATTTTTTTGAGAATATGTCACTGTTCTTCAGAACTGTAATTCACTGTCTTTTAATTCTCCAGCGCTCTCCAGCTGAGAAGACTGTTATTAATATGAGCTTGGCATGACAAAGGTCACATGACGGAAACAGATGACTACAGTCTGAACATACTGGGGGCTTACAATGTGGAAACTAAGTTTAAAAAAAATAAGATGTGGATCCACTTTGCCCTGAGGAGGAGGTGATTTAATCACTCAGAAACGAAGGCAAGGCTGTTTTTAAACAAAAGACCTTGGAAACTACCAACCTCTAACCAGGAGGGCTGCTCAAACACCATGTGTTGCTCAGTCTGGAGGGATTCCATTTCCCTATCGACGGTGACCCGCTAGCGAGCCTGTCTCAGTGTGATGCCTTCGCTGATAGAAAGCAGACACCGGTCCAGGAGGGCGGACTGAGACAGAGAGAACTGTGAGGCAAGTCTTTGATTTGCCTAGCCTGTAGCATGCAGATGTGCTCTCACTGACATTACACACATTTCAATATGGAAATTGCAGGCCACCCCTAAATCTCTGAGGGTAGTGGCATGTGTACAACAGAGGAAGAGGGAGGAGACACAAAACTCTTCACTAGAGGCATTTCCAGCATGTTCACTACTGTTTGGAATCACTGTCTGAACGGTTCAGTTCACTGTTTTGAGTTTTACGCTATTTGAGATTTTCCCAGCCGTGGATTAAACCTTGTTCCTGACTGTATTTCTTTTCAATAGAAATTTCCATTCATAAAGTTAGGTAGTCCATTACTAGGCCAAATACCAAACAGGGAAACCACTCCTGTATATTTAAAAGTTTTAGACACTTACTAATCCATGGGTGCCAGAACCATTGTAGCAGGGGATGACTTGCCCCCCACCCCCCGAACACGAAGTGGCACAAAAGTCGGTAGTCCTCACACTTCACTCTGAAAGGATCTCTGACTAGAGTAGAGATTCCCATCTGGAATCTGCATTCCCACACACACACACACACACACAAGACAAATACAACTGGAGTACTGACAGTCCTGAAGTGATGAACTGGCACGGGGCGAGGTGAATGGTCCAATTTGGCCTTGACGTATATACCATGTGACTCATTCACTTCCAAGATCTCTTACATGTCACATGACTAGACTGTGTCTAAAACCTTTAAACATTTTGTTTCAGTTTCCTGGGCAAGGATTAAACCTAAGCCCGGGTTACGTGGTGCTGTGATTGAAGAGATTTTCCATTGAAGACAAAGGATACCCTAAAACAAGGCTGGGAAGCCGACCCATAGTGCAGAACACTGAAATAGAGGTGAGGGGCCTCCCTATTTCGCTGCAGTAACAGCCTCTACTCCTTTGTGAATCCTTCACACTAGATGTCGAAACATTTCAGTGAATATTTATTTGATTTCAGCCATAAAAGTATAAGTGAGGACTGGAACTGATGTTGGATGACCTGCAGTGGTATTTGGATCAAAAACAATAAAGTGTCAGAATAAAAGTTGCAAAAATTTCTTTGGATGCCATCCAATTTTAATCCTAAAGAACTTAGGGTTAAACCTGGTGGCCTTGTTGTTAGGGAGTTGGCCCTGTCACCAGAAGGTTGTAGGTTCAAACCCAGGACTGCTACGTACCTCTGCGGTACTTTTGAGCAAGATACCATCCTACACACTGCTTTTCCTGGCTGCCCACTTGGTGAATGGCTTAAATTTCACACTGTTCACGCTGTGTGCTGTGGTGTGTTCATGTATGACAAATAGTGACTTTACTTTTAATCAGTGATGGGAATAACGGCGCTATAAATAAACGGCGATACTTTTTTCAGTAACGAGTAATCAAACCAGTTACTGT
>JBBKCR010034373.1:0-11441 GCA_037577295.1 Ladigesia roloffi
TTTATTTTGAAAGTTCTGACACCCATCCACTTCCATTAAATGACTACCAGACTGCTACGGCTAAAGCTAATAATCTGCGCACTAGAAGTCATTCTATTTAAAAAATATACTGGCATCTTGATTCATTAGAATGTGCCTACAGACACCCAACAGAACATGAGATGAGACCTCTGATGGACCTCTGAAACTTGTACGTTTTTCTGTTTTTCTGTTATTTCTGTTTTTACATCATAACTCCACCATCTCAACCAGCCCAGAAGAGGACGAGGTCTTCATTTGGGGCTTCGTTCCTCTCTATGGTCCTTCTGCTCATTAGGGGCCTATACCTTGCTTTCTCTAACTTGATTTGTTAGACTTTACATTTTCGGTCCCACTGGCGTTCACATTTAATTGATTTCTGTGTTATTTAAATCACCATCCTAATCAGATGAGGGGCTGGTTTATGACCTGATGCTTTCAACTCAGGTAAGTCGGAGCAGGGAAAGCACTCAGATGTGCAGTGCAGGGTTCATTCAGGACCAGCACTGATACATAATTCATAAGAAGCACAAGCTAGGCTGAGTATAAGGTTTAAAAATAACCCCAATAATTTCAGTTCAATGCTGTGGGTTATTACACAAATTGCAGGCTTATCTCTCCATGCCAATGCCATGGCACAGATGACAGATGCAAGGGAGCAACGGGACACAAAAGCACAGTTGGTGTGTCAGTATGGGTGAACTCCTATGATTATTTAGCCTGGAACTGATGAGTTAAACCTGCAAGTATAACTGGAAAACTACACGTATTCCTGGTTTTTACCGATACACATACATATTACACATACGCTACTATGGTTATTTAACAATTGAGGTTAGTGTTCCCTATTCATGCGCATATCTTAAGGCTCTTACAGTCCTAGTGGTTACACAAGTAGACTTACTGTAAAGATATATATCACATACAATCAAAGAAAAGGCATGTCACTTACTCAATCCTTTGATGGAAGGATGAGAAAGGAAGCCGTGTGTGAACCGCCCCGTCCGCTCTGTCTATCCTGTCTTGGACGCCGTGTACAATTGGTACAGCCACGTTTTTTTTTCCACACACGATTTCGTTCAGACTCCGCCCCCGCATTTCAATTGGTTCACAACCCCAGCCCCAAGAACAGGATTGGCTGGGAGTTCCTGCTCTCAGGCAGCCCGAGAGCTCTATCGACACATCTGATGTCCCACGGGAGATTTTTTCCGAAGTCGTCTTCGTTTCCTTGCGCTGTGATTGGTTAATAAATCGCCTCCATCGCCCAAGCGCCTAATTCACGTCCATAGAGCACTGGCCAATCACAATGAAGGCGGGATGAAGCCAGCCAGTCGTAGACGTGGTGGTGGTGATGGTGGGGGCACATAAGAAGGTGCGACAGCTGAGGAGTAGATTTGCACGGATTGGAAACGGCGGCGCAATGTAGGATTTACTTAACCCAAAGATCGTTTATGGATCACATAAATGAATTGTGTTCATAACTATAGGGGCCCCATGGGGTGGCAGTTGCCCCACACCTCCAGGGCTGGGGGTTCAAATCTTGGTGTTGGCCTTGAGTGTGCAGAGTTAGCTTGTTCTCCTCATGGGGATCTCTAATTTCTTCCACAGCCCAAAGACAGGCGTGTCAAGTGAATTGTGGATTCTAAATTGACTGTGTGTGTGTGTGTGTGTGTGTGTGTGTGTGTGTGTGTGTGTGTGGAAGCACAAGCGGCTCACCCCTGGCTTGGGATAGGTCTGGGTATTTGCAACCCTAGTAAGGATTAAGCGATTAAATAAAATGAATTAATAATAATAAAGACCTATAATATTGCAATCTGCCTGAACCTCCAGTATCTTACCTGCAATGGAATCGGTTACAGATGTTTGTGCCATTTGAACATTTAGAGGCTCTAAACTGACTCGGTTAATAAAGAAAGAAAATTAAAACAAAACTTGCATAGTGGGAAAAATGAGTTTAACATAATAGGGTTAATAATACAACCCCGAGTGCGGGATAAAGGGGTAGAAAATGGATGGATGGATGGCTGTATTAATAATAGGGTTTACTCCATTCGCATGTTAATCCTCTACATCATCAAGGTTTTTTTTTTTTTTATTTCTGCTATTATAAAGAACCTACAAAGGTGAAAGTTTACACAGAGAAAGTAACAGTATTTTAACTATTACTTACAAAATAGAAATGTACTTTAAATGCTAGGAAATAGATCCTCCAAATCTCAGTGGGATTCAAATCATGTCTGAAGTTTATTTAATGAACTGTTTAGCGTATTTGTTGGAATATGTTATTTTCACTCAGCTCTAAATGTTTTGCTCATATGTTAAATATTTAGTGCACATGAGTGTTTCTAATGTAAAAATATCATATATCTCCTACATATCTATCCTGAAATATCATCTGAACTAGACTCTTGTGGCTAATGAAGCATCTCTTTGTCCCACCAGTCATGGTTAATAACTTGAATCTTCCAAGCTGTAACTTTTTAAATGTTTAATGTTGGCATTTTACGTTTCATATTTTTACACAGTTCTTCACCATGCATGGTAAAACATCAGGCTACAGACCATAAGGTACTTAATAGCTGTATATGAATATAAAAATGTTGATTTGCACACACACAAACAAACACACACTTGGTTGACAGTGATTGGCAGGCGATGGCTAAATCACAAAACAGACAGTAAAAGAGAAGGTACAATATACTGGTAAAGACTTCCCAAAATGTTTTGAAGAGGCAATCAATCAAAAATGTTTATATACTGACATTTTCATATACATGCTTGTTAATGTATGTTGTAAATACAATTGGTCCACTCAGAACCTAATAATAAACTACACATCTCCTGTTCCAACCATGTGCATCCCATTAAAATTTTGTTTTGCTGCACTACTTGACCTCGGCCGAATGGGAAGAACATCCCAAATCAAATGCATGTCCCTGAAATCACTGAGGCAATAGTTCAGGGATGCTTCAGCTAGGTGGACTGACAGGACATATAATGAGGGGCTTGTCATTTTTGCCTGATTTGTTAGTGCAGGGACTGAAGAAAGGAATTAAAGTGTCAGTAAATGCATCCATGAAGGTGAAAATAAGAGTCTTGGCATCTGCATCATAGAAAGACACTTGGCCCTTCTCATAGTCAACATAGATACCAATCTTCTTAGGCTTGTGGTTTAAAGATATAGGCGTGGACGGATCGGTGCGGAAGGCATATTCACTCTTGTCACGTAGGCTCAGGAACCAGTAACCATTGGCTGGGCTGACTGAGATCTTGCCTTTTCGGTTGATGGACTGTTTGGCCACTCCCAAATCCCAGTCCGTCTTCTCTCCAACTTGGACTTCCCAGTAATGGCGGCCCGAGTTGAAGCCTTGAAGGCCCAGCACACACACCACGCGATCAAAACGACTAGGAGAGTCTTCCACGGCATGATAGCGGTCACTACAGTACACCTGCTTGCAGTCGTCTGTAATTACCAGCCGTGGGTGAGCGGAGGCCAGATCCAGGGTCACATCCACTGGGAAAAAGAGTGGCAGAGATTTTAATCTTCGTGCGAATTTCAACACAACACAAAATCATCTATGAACAGCATTAATGTACAATGGGCCCAAGGAGGGAGAGCAGGTACAATATAACACAGAGCTTTGCATCAGCTTCTCAAAGTCCCCCAGCAACTTATCTGTTAATGATGCTATATTATTTTAATCACCCTGTTGGTGGCTGTAACATCGCACCATTTAGAAGTATGTAAATAACTTTTGTCTAGAGCTATCCAGGCTAAAGCCTCCACATGTTAGGATGAGTTGTAACATAGTTTTACCAGCATCCTTATAGGTAACTTGGGCAATGCCCTCAGACAGCTCTTCCAGTCACATAAGACCAGGCTCATTATCCACATTAATATATATTTCTAATTCTCAATTACCAGGTTGTTGTTCCTTTTTGTTTACATTACCTGTACCGATTTACCAAGAATGGATATATGCACTTATTGGTGTAATAATTATTGGCATTGATTAAGATGAGTAAAAATATTGAGCTTTTTGGCAATAAAACCCTCCAGATGGGTCTGGTGTAAAACTAAGGTTCAATATGCAGAAAAGCACTTCATGCCCAACGTTTCTCTTTCAAAGGCCCTGGGAACCTTGTTAAAACTCTTTGAAATACCAGGCCATTTTAAACTAATTATGCTGGCCTCTGGGTCGTCAGCAGGATAATGATCCAAAACACATGGCCAAATCCACACAGATATGGTTCACCACACACAAAATCCAACTTCTTTCAAGGCCATCTCTGATTAAGTCCAATAGAAAACCTTTGGGGTGAGCCCAAGAGGAGAGTGCAGGTGATCTAAAGAGACTGTGACAAGAGGAATGGTCTAAGATCCCTCTCTCTGTGTGCTCCAGCTGTGAGGAAGAGAAGTACAGTCCTATAGACAAATGGGCACTTTTACAAAGTATTACCAGCAGGGGTATCAATAATTGTGGCTCACATGCGTTCATGTAAAAGAATATGTCTTCATGTGGGATTATATTCTCCATTAAACTCCATTAAAAATGTTATTCACACAAAATAACATTTATTTTGAGACATGAACATTTTCATCAGGGGTCCCAGTAATTATGGGGGAATGGCCTTTCCACTTCTTTTTTGAAGTAAAAAATGAATTTATCATGTCTGACGCATTTTTAATCATTATTTAGTTACAGAAACTTCTCTGGTCCAAAAAATTAATCTTCAATTAATTTGGTTTTTAATGACACTTGCCGCTTCCCCCTGAAACAATTAACCTCAGCAGCTGGGAAATTTAAATTCACTGCACACGTAGTAACAGTCTGCCGGTAGTAGACAATTTTTTTTTTTTTTGCTCAAACATTTAGGACTTACCAGTACTTTTTGGGTTCTGCTCCCCACCAGGGGCATAGCACACAGGGGGATGGGGGGATGGGTGGGATTCAACCCCCATTTTTGTTAAAATGTTATTCCACTTTTGTCAGATTAAACTGTATTAAATTGATTAAATTGTATTTATAACTTGGCCTCCCCATTTCAGAACACCCCTGCTTTTGGAAAGTTTGATATGCCCCTGCTCCCCACCCCCACAAAATACACGTGTAACATGATAAATGAATATTTACTGCCCAGATTAATATTTTAAAATGTACTTTTGATGTAGCTTTAGACTCTAGGTGTATAAACAGGTGATAAGTAGTGAAAGCAAAGTCTTACATGCATATTCTTGCACATTCCGCACTTCTGAAAACAAGAGGAGATATAGGAGAGATATTGACAACAGATCTACAGATCTTCTAACTGATGCTGTGATTATATAAACATGCTGGATATGAAAGCTTTTGTAAAGGTATACTTAGCAAATAAAACCTGAAAAACTCCTGAAAAAGGCCCAGTACTTACTTGGAAGTTGTTTTGCAGGCAATTCCACTGGCGAACGTAAACCTGTGCAACACAAAAAGAGTAAACCAGTCTCATAAACCCCATGATGAGCTTCGATAAACATTACAAAAGCAAGAGATGAAATCCAGCATTAAACCAGCCTCTGTGACAAAGCGGAGACATTGACTAAAGGGCAGCCTTGCTGTATGCTGTACAGAATAAAGACAAAATAAAGCCTGAATGGTACAAACACTCAGACATTAAGGTAAGACACTGTACTGCCTTCATTGCTACACATATCCTGACCAAAAAGACCCTGTCTGACAGACTTTAAAGCTGCTTGCGATGTCAATCACTCATATTACCACTAAAGGAAAATAACTCCTGGATGATCTGAGTGGCCATAGCCACAGACGAGGTCCGACTGAGGTTCTGGTGTTATAGGTTAGCAATGTTTCTCATTTCACCCACAGAATGTAGATCACATGAGTTTGTGCTGCAGTTCTGTTAATAAAGCCAAACCCAAACAGCTCCTGTTGCACGTTGCTTTACTTTACTAGTCTCTTTATGGAAAATACAACCCAACACTGATAGGGCTGTTATCCTCCACTCAACTGCTGAACTATGTACCGTTTTTAAAATGCTTGTATTGAAAAATGTTATTATAATTTGTTTGATTACCAACAATTCAGTGAAATATAATGATTTTTACATTTTACTTAGATCTGATTTTCTACCCTGTTTCAGCAGTTCTGGCTCCAGTGAGGGTAATAAACTCTTTTTAAAACCTTTGGAAGACTGGGATTGCACATTTGCCTCAAACAAACACAGTAATGTTTAATGACTTCCCGTCACGTGCACTAGAGCTTATTTTAGGAACGCAGAAAGGAAATTAAAATACTCAGTGAGTAAAGAAGAAAATGATTTTACAGAGCTGCGGCAGCTTCTTCAGCTCCTCCTGGAGGGTTTCCACCATTTGAGTGGCGTTTCTCAGCACTGCTCCGGCTGTCGGTTCAGGGGTCAAGGTCACCTCGGTCCAACTTTTCATCTGAGGAAGACTGCACATGGATGGATAGACCTAGGAGAAAGAAAAAGATTGTGTGCATGTGTGTATGTGTATGTGTGTGTGTGTGTGTAGCAAAATGTTTACTAAAATAAGAGCAGTTTTAGAGCTTAACATCTCTTTAGTTAGGGGGAAATGAGTCTAATGAGTATTTCAGAAGCCTTTGCTGAATAAAATATGGATTATGGGGGCAGACCATGTATAACAATAATTAGTGAGGAGTCTTTACCCCTAAGACCCCTAAGACAGCTATCACAAACATTTCAGGTAAATATTAGCAAAAACTCTGAACCTCTGAGGAAGCTGATTGGACAATTTTTTTAACAATGCCTTTCTTCTTTTTTTTTAACGATGCCTTTCTTATTTTTTTTAACGATGCCTTTCTTATTATTTCATTAATGATGCCTCTCTTCTTTATTTTTTAACGATGCCTTTCTTCTTTATTTTTTAACGATGCCTTTTTTTTCTAAAATAAGCCTGACTGTTGTTTCTATGTCTGATGGAAAAAAAGGAAGATGAGAAGAAGCAAACTAATGGTAAATAATGGCTGGCTTTTGTGCCGTTCTCTCCTAATTTACCTCAGATGTAACAGATTTCACCATGGAAGAGAAATCATAGTAAATTTATTACGATTTTTCAGACTTGCATTACAATGACATCTATAGTATTATTAAATCTGAGAGAGCAGTATCGATTTTTAAAAGATCTATAAAAGTGTAGAATATGGAAATGGATTGTCGCGCAAGTAAATGACTGAAATAATGTCATTTTAAATCAAATGTAAAAGTAATTAAGCAAGCTGTGAAAAGCAGTGTGTGCTTGGGGCCCAGCTTGAGTAGTTTTTAAACGACTACACTTGTGTACCATCGGCTTTAGGCTTCTTCTTTAGTTCTCAAGGTCATAGGGCAATATTAACAGTTACATAGTCCGAATAAACTTCCTAGAATCCTGTCAAATGGTAACTGACCCTGAAAAAGCTGATGTGGTCAGTGGACTGTACAATCTGGGAAAGGCTGCTGCTCTTCTTCCTCAAGTCAGCTATCTCCTGCTGAAGGTCCCGGATCAGTGCCTGTGAATGCAGTTCTGCGGCCATGCGGCCCAGCTGCACCACCTCAAGCAGCTCGGCCTGACACCTCTCCATGGCGTTGAGTAAGACACGAAACATACTCACTGTGACCTCTGCCTCTTGCTGAGCATTTGCCTGAGGAACAGAGAGAGATAATTACCCTCAGGGGCATTTTTGAGGACAAGAACTGCCCCCCCTGAGGTATGCTCTGTCCCCCCCGCCCCTTACACATTACATTCTGGTCACACCTTTGATTACCCTGATGAGTGTGATCATGCAAAACCAAACTGTTGTTATGAAGGGTTCTGATACACACCTGAATGTCTGCCAGCGAGGCTTGAATTTCCTCGATCTTCTTCTCCCTGGCTGTGATTAACCCCTGCAGTTCTGATTCCAAAATCCCAAGCTGGGACTGAAAAGGTCACGTTTGAAATACACACTCACATCTCCTTATAGGGAACGGTATAGAGAACAGTACACACA
The DNA here is from genome assembly GCA_037577295.1 of Ladigesia roloffi. NCBI lineage: Eukaryota > Metazoa > Chordata > Actinopteri > Characiformes > Alestidae > Ladigesia > Ladigesia roloffi. The sequence continues at coordinate 8,022 of JBBKCR010034373.1, forward strand.
TTTCCAGCAACATCAAGGAGATGGACCACCTGAGCAAACTGCCAGGTTTCAGAAACAGGTATTTTAACTTGCACTGACTTACATATGGCATGAGATAACTCAGTTTCTGGTTTAAGCCATCTATAATTTTATATCCAGATAGGAATATATTTATACAAATCCAGATTCTATTGATCCTGCACACTCCTACCACACGGACACACAGTAGACACTGACCTTTTTAATGTTCATCTCTCGCTTAGCCGGGACCACAGAGTGCCCGTGATGCTCCCCCTCCACACACATTGCACACACACACGTCTGATCATTTCTGCAGAACATGTCTAAGCACAGTCCATGCCTGGCGCACGGTGGGCCGGTCGAGTCGCCCGCACTGACCCCACTGGTGCTAAACCTCCTCTGGGAGGCCTCATAGGGTGGGGGCAATGCCAGAATATTCCCACTGGACGATGCTCTCTGGAACCTGCTCTTCATCTCTGACAGCACATCACCAGGCATCTCTCCTGGTCGAACTGGGACCGCAGGTCTCTGGTCAGTGCTGTGGGATGCTTGAGGGTTCACAGATGGCCCTCCAGAGCTCCCAGCCATGCGCTTGAACTGCTCAGTGATCTCCTTCAGTGTGTGATTGATGTGAAGCTCAGGCCTCTTTCGGTAGCTTTCCTTGCAAAGTGGACAAAGGCAGGATTTGCCCTTAGTGTCCCAGTATGAGGTGATGCAGGCCAAGCAGAAGCTGTGGCCGCAGGGTGTGGACACTGGGTTTGTAAAGACATCGAGGCAGATGGAGCAGGAAAACTGCTCCTCTGATAGGAAGTCTACAGGAAGGGCCATTGGACATGCAGGATGCTGGTACACTGTTGGTTAGAGGAGGAGCACAGTAAGAAGAAATCTATGAAAGGACAGACCTGGGTACCTCTTAAAATCTCTATTTAGGGACTTTATGCACTAGCCACTGATGATATAAATCATGGAAGGCACCTTCTGTGATAAGCCCTGTACTTGTCTTATAGGTGTCTGACTTGGTGAAAATCACACAACAAATAAATTACACTCTAGGTTCTACCCTTTTTTGTTTTTTTTAGAATTGGCTTCATCTCATTGGCAGGGGCGTACCATGCTCTCTAAAAGTGTGTGTGTGGGGGGGGAGCCAAATTATAAATTAAATCACAGCCAATTGTAACTTCCGGAATTTCTGCATTTACATTTAGGTCTGACCAACGGACTGGAAGTAAAACCGTAGTACTGTTATTGACCCAGAATGGAAGAACTTCCTCATACCCCTTGGCCTTAACAATTTTAACAATTATTTGTACATTAACTAGTTACTGTCCTACACTCCTGCACGTCTGTTCACTTCCACTCTGGCTGTGGACCCGAGAGAAAAGTGAGCGAGTGGAGGGGGGGCGCTCGGTATCAGCAGTACTAAATGCCTAAACGCCTGTAACTTCCCTAACGATTTACAAAAAGAAACACGTGCTGTTGTTGACACGTTTGTATAACCCCTCCCTTTTAGCAATAGCGGGTGTGTTGAACCCCGCTCCAACTCCCCCACTCCCCCGTGTGCTACGTTCCTGGTTATTGGCCAAAAATAGGATTGAAAATGCACTATTTCAAAAACAATTACAGAGATTCTGATTAGAATATGCAGTTGTGGTTTGTGCTGAGTGCTGCAGGTATGTGTCAAGTACCCTACGTCATTATATTATCTCCACTGACAAATCAGATTAGGAGAAGGCAGGCCTGGTTTATCATGTTTTGCTAGCAGTAGCACACTTGCTAATCAACAGTAGTAGTTAAACACACAGTAGAAACAATATCTAGCTGGCTCAGGTGACTGAATGTTATTATGATGTTGCTTTGCCACAGGGAGACATGAAGCTAGAGGCAGGATTTAAAAATTGACCTTAGTGCAGTGCGGCATGGCTGCAGTGTGTATGTACCTTAAAATTTTCTTCAACCTATTGTCCCATCTAATTTTCCAAAATTGGAGCTGAAACAAAACAGAGAGACAACAAAGACAGGTGATAACAAGTTAAAGCAAACACACGAAAGACAATGATGGCATCATATGGTATAGATATTTATGTGATTGTACAGGTGGCTGCCTGTAAATAATATTGTATATTATTACATAATATGTAATAACTTTAATTTGGGGTTGGGAGGCGGGACTGTGTTGAGGGGACGACTGATGAGATAAATCACCCTTTTTGGTGTTCCGTGAAAAACTCTGGAATGAAGCTAGACCAGCCATGAAACCCTGCTTGCAAGAAGCTTAAGCACAGATAGCAGATATGTCCTCCCAGCTAAGATAAAACTGATTTCAAATCAGTGTTTAATTAACACAACTGCTTGAATGATTAAACAAAAATAAACATGTTGTCTGCCAACATCCGCAGCATTCAGTTGTAAAAATTCTTGTAATGTTGAATAAACCTCTCAGAAACACCCGAAAAGCACATTTCAAAAAGCCAAAAATGTCAACTTACCTGTTTTTTGTCCCGAAGGATCTCTACTTTGATAATTTTTTTACCCTCAGATATTCTACAAATGGACTTTTCTCCTTCACTACCCCTTCCTTCTCTCTTTTCTGGAATCTCTTTGTCTTACTTTCTCTTTTTTAATGCCAACTGGCCAATCGCTCACTTTCATTTATTCTGTCTTCTTCCAGCTTCTCAGTCTCATTTCTCTCTCTCTCCTCCGCCACACAGGCTGTCTCCTTCTCTGTTTATCTGCTCTGAAAGTCCTGGACTAGTGTTTGAGGAAACCGTCTAAACACCTTGTGCAAGAAGGTGTGCCTACTTACCTCTGTACACAGTAAACACACACATACACACCTGACCACCAGTCCAACAAGTTAGGCAGGTGTAACCATCCATGGACTCTCGCTCTTTCTCACTTCTCACATCTCCTGATCACTTTCTGTGCTTTGTCAGGATGTGGAAGTATTTAGACACAACAGAACAGGGTTTGATGTACTATTTATTCCAAGTTTCAATATGTGCTGTTTATTGCTCGGCCCAAATATGGAAATGAAGCAGCAGTTCATTTTGAAATTTTCATATATATTATGTCACAACCCTAAGCACATTTGAAGCGGCATTCCAGTTTAAAACTGTGGATCAGCATCCCTGCTTTAACAGAAATCACAGTTTTCTCTTGCCTTTATTCATTAATGCTGTTAGGATCATTTTTACAGTATTATTGAGGCCCCATGATGGCGCTGTTCCTGCACATCTCCAGGTTTAGAGGTGCAATTCCAAATCTTTTGGATTACCCTCATGGTGGTTTGGTTCCTTCCTCTGTGTGTGTGTGTGTGTGTGTGTGTGTGTGTGTGTGTGTGTGTGTGTGTGTGTGTGTGTGTGTGTGTTTTGTGTATAAAAAGAAAACATATGCGCTCTACGTGCAAAAGAAACACACACA
>JBBKCR010034393.1:0-11440 GCA_037577295.1 Ladigesia roloffi
TCATCATCATCATCATCATCATCATCATCATCATCATCATCATAATCATAATCATCATCATCATAGTCATAATCATAATAATAATAATAACAACAACAACAACCACAACAACAACAATAATAATAATTGTCATTGTAGTTGTAGAGATACATATAATAAAAATACATTTTATTTATAGGCGCCGTTCTGGCATACAATAAAACAAGTGCAACAAACAGTAAAACCACTTTAACACACGAGTTTAAACACTTTAACATGCACAATCATTGTTGTTACCAGTATTGCAAGCATCAATACTTATCCAAACATGGTCATTCACTAACACTGCAACATTCCCATATATTATCTGTAACTACAGGTTTGCTTAATCATGATAGCCCTCTAATAAATGCCTGACTAATGTCTGCTTCATATTTTTCTCATTCAGGACTGGTGCTATAACTCGTATTGTTCTCACTCTTTCTATTCCAATGAAAAAGTAATTTTCAAAAGCACGTACAATTTTGACCATTTAGACAGTGCAAATGTATCGGAGAGAGAAAGCAGTGTAAAAATTAATTAAATTACATATATGTATATTCCAAAATCGTCATCATTACGAGAATTCCTCACAGAATTGAAGTGGGACATTAAAAGGACCAATTTAGTAAGACACGTAGTAAGACACATAACATTTTTTATGCTTATAAATGCATTCATTTTTGTTTATTTTATAAGTAACCTTTTGTTTTCTCACTGATTTAAGCCTGATGATGTGAAAACGTGAAAGTAAGGTTTTAGCCTCACGAATTTTTCCAATTTTGCTCCAAAATTTATGGTGTATCCCTAAAATCCAGTTCTCAGAGAGAGAGAGGGAGAGAGAGAGAGAGGAAAGCTTACAGAAACCCTAATGATACCGTATCCCTAAAATCCAGTTCTCATTTTTTTATCAAATACATATTTTTTGGTCATGAAATCATTGAAAAACAACAAAATACAGCCTAACCAAGCCACAGCAGTCAAAATTAATCATTAATCTCACCATCACTTTTGGAGCAAAATTGCTAAAATACATTAGCCTATAGACGGACCTCGACCAGCGTTTTTGGACTGTTCTCAGATTTCCTTCGTTTTCACATCATCAGGCATAAATGAGTGAGAAAAGGCCTCCAGGTAAGTTTGTATGTAATATTTTTCCATTTTTAATTGAAAAATTCATTTTTTAAAGTTACACAATTATGGTGTACTCCTAAATCCAATTCTCTTTGTTTTTCTCATAGTTTTTTGTTTTTGGTCAAGAAATGCAGACAACAAAATACAGACTAATGATGCTGCTAAGGTCAAAATGAAACATAAATTTCACCTTAACGTTTGGAGCTAAATGCAAAAATATGTATGATTTATGATTCATTTTAACTGCTGTGGCTTCATTACGCTGAATTTTGTTGCTTTCCAAAGATTTTTTGACCCAATTTCTTTGAATTGGATTTTAGGAGTACACCCCACTATTTTAAAATGAAATTTTCAATTAAAAATGGAAACAATTTACATACAAACCAACCTGGAGGAGTTTCTCACTGATTTAAGCCTGATGCGCTAATTGTATCACCTTCTGTATCGCCTCACTGCAGTTTGGGAACTTTTCTGCTCCAGGACTGTCCTTTCAGAAGGTGATCTTAAAGTGAGGCGCACGCACTCGTAACGAATACCTAAACTGCCCTGTCTAGAGCAGTAAACAAAAGAAAAGTAAGAGCTTCAATGTCATGCAGGTTATAGCTTTAACTGGGTGAGACGTAAGAACTCCACACAGAAGAATCCACTCTGATCCTGCAGGGCTGAGTGGAGAGACCTGCCAGCACCTTTTACAGCACAGAAAAATGAAATGAACAAAGCTCTGGGGCTGCCTGTGCTTCTACATCTCCCATTGTATCTACAGACGCGAGATCATTACAGCACAAATATGGCTATTGATTTGTACGTGCAACATTAGTTGTATACTGTCCTTAGAAATCGGCATCTGAGTTTGTTATGTGTTGTTAATGTTAATGTTCCAACATTAACAACCCATAACAAACTCAGATGCCGATTTTTATCTTTGCTTTCTCTGCAAAAAATGTTTGCTAATCAGTTATATATCTCAGACTGTACTATTAGTAACACAAGAAAATCCAGCAGCAGTGAGAATATAGAAAATTGACACTTTTGAGGTTGTTTTCTAACAAGTGCATAGAGCAAACAAACCGGTAATTGAAGGATTAGAAAATAAAAAAGAATGGAAATTTTATACTTATGACAAGTACTGATTTTAATTAAACACTTTATGTAGTAAAAATAGCAAAAAAGCATAAATATAATAAAAATCACAGACTTAATCTGAAAGGACGCTGAAAGAGTGGCAAAAACGAGGACAGCCAAAGGGTTAAACTGTGAGGTTATAATTCTGTTAGTGAACTGAAGAGGTGTTGTTCAGTGGCAGTGGAGAATCCTCAGGCCCTTGTAGGCCTATAAATAAGACCCAATAAAATATACATCAGTAATATTTGAATCATTGTGGTTCAATAATGTCATCATACTTGTCATATTTTAAATTCCACACCTCTTTCCTGAAGGAACCACTGTGAACCTAAATAATGCAAAGCTTTGTAAAGTGTTTCAATCATCACTTCAGCACATAGTGTTAGTAATCTCTTAGATTACTATCCTATGGTGGACACAGTACAGTTGTAGAAGCATCTTTCTCTTGTGTAATGTTTTGTCAGTGTTTCTACCAAAATGAAGACCTACATCTGTAATGTGTAAGTAATGGTTAGACATACCATGCAAACTCATAAAGCAAACAAATATTAAAGGGGACATATTATGCAAACCATTTAGTGATAACTGATCTATGTGCTATACAAAACATGTGCATGAAGTTCTTTACACAAAATCACATAAAAAGATATCCCAGCATTATTCTTCACAGTTACATGCCCTTTCAAAAATGAGCCGTTTAGACGGAGGGTCCATTGTTGCATCACAATTGGCCAATTTGCATAGAACTGCCCTTCATTTGCCGAGACCCCACCCACTAGGTTAGTTGAAGATCCACCCTTTTGTCCACTAGTATTTGGGGAGCAGTGTGTGGGGATGGTATATTGCTAAGAGTAACTCTGAGAAGCCTAGCGGTCTTAGGGATTGAACCCATGACTTTCTGACCACAGGGCGAGTGCCTTAAGCACTAGGCCACCCTCTACGCAGCTGACAGGAGAGATAGCGATTATAAGAACAAATAATTTAAAAAGTTGACTACCCATTCAGAAACTGCTTGCGGCATTCGTGGGGATCTTTGTGCAGGTGGCTCCTCTTCACTTTGCTCTAGGTCCGACCCAGGGTCAAACATATATAACTGGACTTTCTGCCATTTTCACGTCTGTTCAAGGTGCAGCGTAAGAGAGGAGGGGCATGGTGTTTTGTTATTTTTACTGCATAGTGATTAATTAACATTTAAAGTACTTGTCGTAAGTATAGCATTTCCATTCTTTTTTAATGTTTTAATCCTTCAAATACCAGTGTGTTTGCACTATGCACTTGTTAGAAAACTAATAGTACAGTCTAAGATCTGGAACTGATTAACAACAAAACTGATTATTATGCATTGTTTATTGTTTATTTTTTATTGAAAATTAAACTACAGCGTACTCCTAAAATCCAAATCTAATTTTCCAAACAAGTACATGTTTTTGGACAAGAAATGATTGAAAAAAACCAAAAAGCATAACTAAGCCACAGTGGTCAAAATGAATTCTATATATCACTTTCAATATTGGAGAAAAATTGCAAAAATATGTAGGACTTACCTTCATGGGCGTTTTTCGCCCGTTTTCAGATTTCCATTGTTTTCACATTATCACGTTTAAATCAGTGAGAAAACGCTTCCAGGTTGGTTTTTATAAAATATGTTTCCTTATTATTTTTTACTTATTACTTATTATTATCCCCATTTCCACACAAATACTTATTTTTTGGTAAAGAAATTATTGAAAAGCATTAAAAAATAGCATAACTAAGCCACGTAAGCCTTACCTTCAAGGGTGTTTTTCGCCCGTTTTCAGATTTCCTTTCTTTTCACATCATCATGTTTAAATCAGTTAGAAAACATTTCTTTGTTGGTTTGTATGCATTATTTTTCCATTTTGAATAGAAAATTTCTCTTTAAAAATTCAATGACTACAGTGTACTCCTAAAGTCCAAATCTAATTTTCCACACAAGTACATGTTTTTAGGTCAAGAAATGATTGAAAAGCAACAAAAAACAGCATACCTAATCCACAGCTGTCAAAATTAATCATATATATCACTTTCACTTTTGGAGAAGAGGACTTACATTCATGGGCATTTTTCGCCCGTTTTCAGATTTTCTTTGTTTTCATATCATCACAGTTAAATCAGTGACAAAACGCTACCAGGTTGGATTTGTATGAAATACGTTAGAGAAGACCTCTTGGTTAATTTGTATGTATTATTTTTCCATTTTTTTATGAAATTTTCACTTTAAAAATTCAACGACTACCTGTACTCCTAAAATTCAACGACTACAGTGTACTCCTAAAGTCCAAATCAAATGTTCCACACAAGTACATGTTTTTAGGTCAAGAAATGATTGAAAAGCCACAAAAAACAGCCTACCTAAGCCACAGTTTTCAAAATGAATCATATATATCACTTTTACTTTTGGAGCAAAATTGCAAAAATACGTAAGTCTTTTACGTATTACATGTCTTACCTTCATGGGTGTTTTTCGCCTGTTTTCAGATTTCCTTTCTTTTCACATCATCATGTTTAAATCAGTTAGAAAACACTGCTTGGTTGGTTTGTATATATTATTTTTCCATTTTTTATTGAAAATTTCTGTTTATAAATTCATTGACTACGGTGTACTCCTAAAGTCCCAATCTATTTTTCCACACAATTACATGTTTTTTGGTCAAGAAATGATTGAAAAGGAACAAAAAACAGCATACCTAAGCCACAGCTGTCAAAATGAATCATATATATCACTTTCACTTTTGGAGAAGAGGACGTACATTCGTGTGCATTTGTCGCCCGTTTTCAGATTTCCTTTCTTTTCACATCATCACATTTAAATCAGTTAGAAAACACTGCTTGGTTGGTTTGTATATATTATTTTTCCATTTTTTATTGAAAATTTCTGTTTATAAAATCAACAACTACGGTGTTCTCCTAAAGTCCAAATCTCTTTTTCCACACAATAACATGTTTTTTGGTCAAGAAATTATTGAAAAGGAACAAAAAACAGCATACCTAAGCCACAGTTTTCAAAATGAATAAAAAATATCACTTTCACTTTTTGAGCAAAATTGCAAAAATACATAAGTCTATAGTCTTACCTTCATGGGAGTTTTTCGCCCATTTTCAGATTTCCTTTTTTTTCACACCATCACGTTTAAATCAGTTAGAAAACACTGCTTGGTTGGTTGGTAAATATATTTTTTCGTCCTTTTTTGTAAATATATACTTATTTTTGGTGAAGAAATTATTGAAAAGCATTAAAAAATAGCGTAACTAAGCCACAGTTGTTAAAATGAATCATAAATATGACTTTCACTTGTGGAGCAAAATTGCAAAAAAGTCTATATATACGTAAGTCTATATAAATCGTAATATAGCCTTACCTTCATGGGTGTTTTTCGCCTGTTTTCAGATTGCCTTTCTTTTCACATCACCATGTTTAAATCACTTAGAGAACACCTCTTGGTTGGTTTGTATGTATTATTTTTCAAATTTTTATTGAAAATTTCACTTTGTAAATTCAACGACTACAGTGTACTCCTAAAGTCCAAATCAAATGTTCCACACAAATACATATTTTTTGGTCAAGGAATTATTGAAAAGCAACAAAAAACAGCATATCTAAGCCACTGTTGTCAAAATGAATCATATATATCACTTTCACTTTTGGAACAAAATTGCAAAAATACGTAAGACTTACCTTCATGGGCGTTTTTCGCCCAGTTTCAGATTTCCTTTTTTTTCACACCATCACGTTTACATCAATTAGAAAACACTGCTTGGTTGGTTTGTAAATATAATTTTTCCATTTTTAATTGAAAAATTCACTTCGAAAATTGAACGACTATGGTAAACTCCTAAAATCCAAATCCCCATTTCCACACAAATACTTATTTTTGGTGTAGAAATTATTGAAAAGCATTAAAAAAAAGCGTAACTAAGCCACAGTTGTCAAAACGAATCATAAATATGACTTTCACTTGTAGAGCAAAATTGCAAAAATACGTAAGACCTTCCATTTTTTATGGAAAATTTCACTTTAAAAATTGAACGACTACAGTGTACTCCTAAAGTCCAAATCTAATTTTCCACACAAGTACATGTTTTTAGGTCAAGAAATGATTGAAAAGGAACAAAAAACAGCATACCTAAGCCACATTTGTCATAAAGAATTACATATATCGCTTTCACTTTTGGAGCAAAATTGCAAAAATACGTATAGCCTTACCTTTACGGGCGTTTTTGGCCCATTGTCAGATTTATTTCGTTTTGACATTATGATGTTTAAATCAGTGAGAACACGCTTCCAGGTAGGTTTTTATGTAATTTTTTTCTCATTTTAATAGCAAAAATTCATTTTGAATATTCAACGGCTACGAATGTACTCCTAAAATTCCAATCCCATTTTCCACACATTACATGTTTTTTGGTCAAGTAATGATTGAAAAGCAAAAAGCAAATTTGCAAAAATACGTAAGACTATATCCATACCTTCATGGGCATTTTTGGCCCTTACTCAGATTTCCTTCATTTTCACATCATCACGTTTATATCAGTGAGAAAATGCTTCCAGGTTGGTTAGTATGTAATATTTTTCCATTTTTATTTGAAAAATTCATTTTGAAAGTTGCACAAGTACAGTGTACTCCCAAAGCCCTAATCCCATTTTCCATACAAATATGTTTTTTTTTGTCAAGAAATTTTTGAAAAGCAAAAAAATACATTCTAACGAAGCCACAGCAGTCAAAATGAATCATAAATCTAACTTTCACTTGTGAAAAAATTTGCAAAAATATGTAAGACTATAGCCTTACATTCACTGAAGATTTTGGCCTATTCTCAGATTTCCTTTGTTTTCACATCATGATATTAGATATCAAAAATGGCCACCAACAGAGTAAGTCTGTGATTTTTATTATATTTATGGGTTTTTTGTGCTATTTTTACTGCATAAAATGTTTAACATCAGTACTTGTCATAAGTATAACATTTCTGTTCTTCTTTTATTTTTTAATCATTTAAATACCAGTTTGTTTGCACTAGGCACTTGTTAGAAAATGTTGGGGCAATATGCCATTTAGCCATTTAGCCAGAGAAAATCGCACAGGTGTCAGAGATTCATGGAATGAACAAACAGAGTCTTTTTCTTTGCTCAAATAATCATTTAGAAAGATTTATTCTGAACAGAATTGGACAAAACAGATAGTAGAACAGAACATAGGTATTCCCCAAAACCCATGTCTCTCTAATTCTATTCTGCTTTCTCAGTCAGTACAATTTTCCATCAAGATCTTATACCCAAAATTACGTAAGACTCGACCTTGTTTACTCCTTCTTCGGTCTTACTGTAGTCTAAACATACGCTGTTATAGATTAAGAAGAAGTCACTTCGACCCCGGATCCGTCGTTGCTAGGCCACCAAGGAGGCTGCCATAAATGGAAGAATATCTAATCAGGACATAGCTAAACTAAACAACTTATGTGCTTTTTATAAACTAATTTCTTACATTTAACTTTAAACCCACATAATAGCATATTATATGATTTTAACCTTACCTAAGGATTTATAATTAAGAAATCCCAGTGTAACAATCAAAACAGTGAATCAAATGGTTACAGAATAAACCTTAAATCATTCAAAAAAGAATAATGAATATTCATTAAAATAATAAATGCTGATTTTTCCCCATCAGAAACCTCAAAAGTGTCGGTTTTCTATATTCTCAATGCTGCTGGATTTTCTTGTGTTACTAATAGTACAGTCTGAGATATGTAACTGTACAACAACAATGATTTCCATGCATTGTTTATTTTTTGCAGGGAAAGCAAAGTTGGCCACCTCCTGTTTAAACTCCCAAAATGCAATAAAATTAATAAAAATGTAAAAGAAAATTCAGCTTTCATCGATGTGATTTCATAAATTAGTATCAGTCCTTGTCATGAAAAGCAAAACTTCATTCAAATTAAGAATTTTAACCATCTGGCTGTCCGTTTTTGCTACCCTTTCAGCGTCTTCGTGGTCAAAAATGGCCACCAACAGATTAAGTCTGTGATTTTTATTTTATTTATGGTGTTTTGCTATATTTTCCTTTATCTGTCGAGACCTCACCCACTAGGTTAGTTGAAGATCCGCCTTTTTGTCCTCTAGTTTACAAGTAGGGGGAACAGTCTGAGGGACAGTACTTTGCTCAGAGTACCTCTGAGGTGCCTAGCGGTCTTAGGGATCGAACCCACAACTTTCTGATCACAGGGCGAGTGCCTTCTCTATTGCCATCTACGCAGCTGGCAATAGAGACAGCAATTGTAACAAAAAATTGTTTAAAAAGTTGACTAACCATTCAGAAACCGCTTGCTGCATTCGTGAAGATCTTTGTGCAGGTGGCTCCTCTTCATCTTGTTCTGGGTCCGACCCAGGGTCAAACATATATGGCTGGATTTTATGCCATTTTCACGTCTGTTCAAGGTGCAGCGTAAGGGAGGCGGGGCATGGGTGGGTTGGGTGGGGGCGTAGTCAGCAACAGCTAATTTGCACGTGACGGACAGAGACGGGAATCCGCGTGTTTTGGACATTAGCTACACTGTGAAGAATAAACCTGGTGATATCTCTGTATGTGAGAGGGATTTTGTTCAATTGTCCATAGACCTACTGTAACGTTTAATTTTCCCCTTTAATCTAAATGGATGTTGAAGGATCTTATTCTGTAATTTTGACCCATTATTTCAGTGCCTGTTAGTCTAAAATAGAATAACTGTCTTCATTCCCTCTGGGTGGGTATGGTCATCCTCCCACTCCCCCGTCATTCAGCACAAAGTCAGAATTCACTTTATTGTCATCTCAGCTATAAACACGTATACTGTCATCTAGGATGGAATCAGCAATGAATTTATTTGGGGAAATGGGTAAAAAAAAGTGCATACTTAAAACTCTGCATATTTAAATAGAGTTATATGATCTTATATGATTTACTACCAATATACTAACCTGAACTATTTGGAAATGAATTTAGAAATGAAAAAAATGAGTTCCACATCTGGTTTGTTTACGTTAGAATCTAACATTTTCAGGGTTTTCAGTCTCAGTGAGACTGACATGTTCTCCAGCTGACAGTATCTAGTCATGTGATCGACTCTTCTGCCCCAAAGCTGAATGTGAGAGCACAAAGAAACAACCTGAAACTTCAGTTCTTCTCCTCCTGCCAGAGTTTAACTCTCCTGCTCTCCTTAGAGAGTCTGTTCACACAGTGGCTCCTCAGGGAAAGCCTCTTTACCTCTCTCTCCTCTCATTTCCTCTGATGAAAGGGAATACCAGGCCCTCTCTCCTGTATTCACTTCACCTGCTGGATTCTCCCTAAAGGAGGTGAAGAAGGGAGCATGTGTTCCTGCAGATCATTAAAATTACTGGTTCTGATTTCTCTCTTCATCTCACAGGAAGCACTAATGTTTAATATCGTAGCGAAAGGAGAGAAGAAGCAAAACAGAACCCACAGACACTTTATATTCAGCATCATTTAATTCCAGTGTTATAAATGATTGTATAATTATTTCTTATTTTTCCTGTATATTGTCAATGCACACTTTTCTACAGGGGTGGGTCCTGGGGGGCCGTTGTCCTGCACAGTTTGATGGTAGTCCTCCTCAAACACACTCACTAAACCCGGATTTGCCCACCCCTGCTCTACAGTGTCCAGTGAAGCTTCATCATTCCTACAAACCCCAAAGGCGTTCGATGGAGCTTCACCATTCAGGTTAACCTCTACGTTCTGCGATGGAGCTTCATCACTCTGATTCATCACAGAGTTGTTCGAATTTAACTCATCTGTACTGCTTCATCACTTTGACTCATCCCAAAGTGAAAGATTTTTTTTAACAGGGCTTCCTCACTTGAACTCATCCAATGGAATTTCATCCCTCTGATTCATTCCAGAGGTTTTAGGTGGAACTTACTCACTCCAACTTACTCCAAAGGTATTAAATACAGTCTAATCACTCAGATTCATATTTTATGGGGTTTAATCTCACTGAATCATCCCAAAGATGTTCAGTGGAGCTTAATTACCCTAGTTCATCCCAAAGATGTTCAGTGGAGCTTAATTACCCTAGTTCATCCCAAAGATGTTCAATGCAAGTTTATTACTCTCATCAGAGGGGTGTTTGGTTTCAATCGACCCCAATCACTCTGGCTTATACCAGATTTGTTTAAATGGGCTGTATCAATGCCAGTGCTTTTCTATGTAGAGCCCCGAGAAGCATATTGATGCTTCAGGGCCTATAATCTTCTTAAAGTAATGTACATGACAAATTATTAGATGGTCCTCAATTTGATTTCTTAATTTTAACTGATGAGAAATTAATATCTTACTGGTCTCACTTGATTTTTTCTCTTAATTTGAATGGAATATGAAGGCACAGTTCAACTGAAGACCATTTCATGACACACCAGTATTGAAAGTACCACACTATTTTGTGTCTGATAGACAAAAAGGCCTCGAAAGTGACTTGAAAAACTCCAATAATTTACTCACCATTTCCAAACCTGCACTAAATCCAGTTAAGCTTGACTAAATGTGCTATTTTCCTAGTGAATCCTGCAGTCGATGCTAGAATTACCAACTACATTCATGATAATATCAAGCAATTTCATCCGGGATCAATAAAATTATTCTGATATCCTCAGTACAGCATACTGTCTGCTGCTTCTAACTGGATTAAAAACACTGACAGTTGTTTTAAAGATCTACACGCATCTGGTGAGTCTAAGGAGAGGAGAGCTGTAGGCAGCATGAATGTCAGGGTCGGCGTCAAAAGAACTGAGAACCTCAGGTGTCTTTGACTTTTTAAACATGTGTTCACTCAACAAGAGCTAAATGCCTTGGATGGGCAGGGGAATAAAGCTGGCTCTGAAGGGATGGTGCAGGCCAGGCAGTGGGCTTCGCTGGGTCTGAACTGTGGAGGAGTGCTGATAATAAAATGGTGCTGAAGCTGTGTTAACACACCAATCTCTCATCTCTCCAAGCACCGGCTAATTAATGTACTCCAGTCAAACCCGCCGCAGCGCTGCAGGCCTTCGCATATGAATAATGGCCATTGTTGTGTGTCAAGATGCGTGTGTGTGTGTGTGTGTGTGTGCGTGTGTGTGTGTGTGTGTGTGTGTGTGTGTGTGTGTGTGTGT
>JBBKCR010034403.1:0-11440 GCA_037577295.1 Ladigesia roloffi
GGCGGGGCGGGACACATAACCAGTGATGATGATTGGTGTGTCTGTACATGTGGTGTAACTGAGAATGCGATGATTGGATTAGATTGAGTAAACTTCCATTGTTAGCCAATCAGAGGCAGAGTAGTGCGGGTCGTCACACACAAGCCCACACCCGGTCAGTTAAAGGCAGAGCCGTAGAGAGAGAGAGAGTTTTCTCTACCGCTCTGGTCAAAGGGAGCTTCTGCAAACTGGAAGTTTAAGTGCTACTTTTCCCTCGCTGATGTGAAAAGCAAAAATGTTTATGTGACGTGCAACTTACGCTCAGGAAAAAAGCGTCTCTCTGCGTCGGTGATTAGTGTACAAAATTTTATATTTATTTTATAGTTATGTTAAATGAGATTTTTTTAAGTAATGCAATAAATACTTTGCCTGGTAATTAGTTACTTTTATAATGATGTAACTCAGTTACTAAGGCAGTTACTATTTGTGAGAAGTAACTAGTAACTATAACTAATTACTTTTTTAAAGGTACCTGCCCAACACTGCATACGGTAGAAAGCAATGAGAACAGCTGAAGAACATCTGTATTAATGTGATCTTTATCTTTTGATCTTCATTTCTCCTAAAGGTGGGGCTTCTTTAGGCTGATGAGTGATGAGAGCATACTAGTGAGTAAGCTTATTGTAGGCCATAGTCATCACACACACACATTAGTGCACTGGAGTGGTTCTGTAATGTATCATAGACTCATTGTAGAGTAATTCTATACAGAGGAATCATGTTCTGATGTATTGTACTCTGCTTCATTTTTCTTCCAAATATCCAGACTTCCTTGTATTTTAATGTTCAGAAAAACAGTTCTCCAAGCTTCCTGAAGGACTTTCAAAGACTCTCATAATGTGCCTTCTTAATTGTGTTTGGGACCATCAGTTGTGATGTTAGGGTTGGTACACAGTTAGTAATCCTATATGACTACAGTTCTACTCTACATTATGGCAAGAACCACCTCACTATGTAAAATGAAACAACAGTTCATCATTACCTTGTCACAAAAATATTCCTGGTTTGTTTAACTCTTCTTTTGTTTACTGTAAAATTCCATGGGACACATGGAAATCAGTAAAAAAAACATGTATATATAGGCATGTACAATAGGCTTGTTATTTATATATATTTATATGTTTAATGATCACTTCTACTTGTTCAAAGAAAATAAATCAAACTAAATCAAATAACAGTTTATACTCACTGGGGTGAATTCATTCTCCCCTCTGGCCATGAAAAACCAGTCCACTGTGGCTGAGGCCTCCACCTCCCCTCTCATCTTACAGGAGATACAGCCGAGCTTAAAGCCCTTGCCCAACACCGCCTCCGTGTCCGAGTCCACCTCCACACACGCGCCATTACTGAGCAGGGCTATGGGGGCAACACACACACACACACACATATACACACACACACAGTCAGTCACGCAGCACGTGCATCATGTCTGATTAAGGAGCTTTAAGCCTCTATGAAATATCACTGATGCCCATTCATTAGTTCTACTGCCGCTGATGTTTCGGCACTGCAGGCATTACTCTGATCACAGCCAGCTGGACATTTTTTGTGTTGTTTTTTCTTTTTTTTTTCAGTTTGTCGTGCGTGCTTCTGCCACCCGGAAAAGTGCATGCTGGCTTTTCTTTTTTGTGTCTAAGGCAGAGCATTCTTGTTGCATTGTTTATTTCCACTCATAATGTCGAGTAATGAGGCCCTAAACTGGTCCAAATTGCCCACGTTTTCCTCTGCTGGGGCCCCGCCGCAGTCACTTACCTCCTTCCTTACAGTCCGGACTCACTAACCTCATAAATTACCAGTTCAACGTTTTTCACACCACTGGTATTACCATATTAATTTCATAAACTGCAGGTCTTTATTCTTGTTTGCACCGAACAGTTGTTGAATGAACAATGAAAAATGAAAACGTGTAAAGTATCCTTTATAACATGGAAAGAATATATAACAGTGCATGTCTGACACTCTATTAAATCAAATACTAGAATGTTCTTTAACTTTAAATGAACTAGTTAACCATTTAATTGAATGACTCATTACATATCTAACACTTGTCTGGTGATCCACATTATAATGATATTAAGTAGCTTTTGTAGGTCAACAGTGATGAATAAAGAAATACATTTTCTGGCTAATAATGGACCTCAAATAGGGAACTGCACATTTATTTGTAGAAAAGTATTTTATGTGTATTTTTAGTAAAATAAATTATGTGAATAACATGCAAATGGAGAACGTTTAAGTGTGGACCAATATGTTTGACTTGTAGTGTACATTTACGCATTTTTTAATTTTATTACAAATAAATTGATCACTTTATTATTCATTTGATTTGTTTATTTGATAGATTTGCCCTTAGTAACTGTTGTGAAATCACAACACTGGGATATGAATCTCGTGTCATTCAAGGTGTCAGGTTTTTATTTTTGTGTTTAATTTATTAAATTTTTTTACATAGTTAGAAACTGAATCAAATAAGGGATCTGCATGATTTAATTTATTAACAAGACTGTTCCAAACGTTTAAGAGAGGAACCCTGATATGCAAGTTAAAAGGATAAACTGGTCCAAATAATATTTACGTTTTCTACTGGTTAAATGACTGAACCTAAAAACAACTGAATATTTTTTAATTATTTCACAAATCTTTACTATACAAACAATCACTGTTGACTTATCTTAAAAAGGAATTCTGTTGATTTTTCTCATGGTGAATGGAACTAGGCATCTATTTTGTCTCACAACACACTGCATGTATCCCTACGCCACAAATGGGTTTAGTTTAGATCCACAAACTTCTCAAATCTCTGGTAAAACATAATTTTAGGTGTCAGGTCGCACAACCATAAACATTTAATGGGAATAACTTTCTATGAGGGAACTGTTAAAGACAGATGTCTGGTTACATTCACTATTACTGTGAATGTTAAATGTATTTTCTTGTTCATTATGTTGAATTTGACTTTATTAATCAGTGTTATGTAAAGCCTGTCCAGGCTCACAACAGTCCTAACCAGAAAATCGCATTTGTGCCTGCGAAGGTCAGCTAGGTGCAACTCCATTCCAGACTGTAAGGCTTCGACTGCAGCCGGGACCCGGTAGGGCTTTTCTAGGTTAAACCTTTATCCGGGGGATTCTGAGGGGAAATAAATCGTCAGCAGTGAGCGATGTTTGTCCACATCCTTCTGCAGCTTGCCCTCTATGTTAGGGGGTCAACACCATATATAGATGCAGGGGTCTATATATGCCATCAAGGTTGCATACACTGACGGAGAGGGACACACCTGCACCCCCAAGTGTCTCCCTCTCTCTGTCTCTATCTTTCTGTCCCTCTGCATCTGCAAATCCCTCAACCAATCATTCTGTGTGGTAATTTTGATCCCTGACCTCTGGGGGAATGTTAAAACGGAGGGTTGAGGGACATGCCACATACGTTAGTCAACAAAAACAGCAACTGCTGTATCTTTAGCATCATTTTTAGGTTAAAGTGATAGTTTGGCGATAAACACATTTACATTTACACCCACGCCTTTACACCCTTTTAAGCCTCATTTGGTGTCCTATGGTTTGCTCTTTATGCACCACATAATGAGGCTAATACAGCAATGGAAGCATATTAGGTTACTGCTTAATCTGATTCAAGCTATCCATTGAGTGAAATCTGCATTTGGGTATCCTCTTATGTTCATGCTGTTTGAGGGTTAGCACCACGCTAATGGGAATACAGGTTCCATTACCCATAAACCTGCAGAAATCCAGAGAATTAAAACATATTTGCTTTTTGGCTAATTCACTTAATGGTAACCACACAGCTATACAGGGATTCGGGTTACCTATCACAGACTTGCTTATGTGGATTGCACCATGCTAATTAACCTAGAGGTTCCATTACTTATTAGCCATGTTAGACTCACAGCTTTACCACAAATCCAGAGAAGCAAATTTTTGGATATTGCTGTGCTCAGGGTGAAGGGGGTGAAGTGTTTGTCGCTGAACTTCCCCTTTAAAAGCATTTATGAACTTTGGAGGAGTAGTGCAGCGGCTCTTGATGTCTGGGAATGGGGAAAAACAAAGAGAGGAATGAAGAGAAACGGGGCACACTTGCCACATTGGTACAGGAGGCAGGGGGAGGGAGAAAAGCAGGAAGAGGAAAGAGAAGAAAAGAGGGGAGAAAGGGAGAGAAGAAAACAGAATGAGTTAGATTTTTTTCCCAGCCACCAGACTGGGTATGGAAGGAAATCCAAGGTGTGTTTTCTTTTTACTACAGATGTTTAAACATGTGGATATTATTAGTAACAACGTCACATTAACATCATCATAGCACAGTTACACCATTTCTGTGCAGGGAACTAAAAAAGTTCTTTCCAACAAACACACACACACACACAACGTTGCTGAGGTGTAGGATGATCTGTGAAGAGGATGCCGAATGTGTCCTGACAGTGGAAGGTTTTTGTGTCAGTGCTGCTCCAAACACCGTCACACACAGGTCAAAACACAGAGACCAAACAGGATGATAAGACACTGATGTATAAAAAAAAAGAATAGAAGTGAGCATAGAGACGAATACGAGACAAGAAAGACATATATTAATGGAATAGTTATACACCGAATGTGTAGTAAACAGATAAATTATAGGCAGTAGTACCGAAGCACTCCCAAAACTTAGGCTCGCACTCTAGAAACTCGAGACCTATCAGACTCAACTCAGATTCATACCTCAGAGACACAAGACCAAAATTTAAGCCCCAAAATCATATCCCAAAAATTTAAGACTTGACTTAAAATCATCTCATTTTGAACTTACAATCTCTATTGAGATTTCTCACAGACACAAAACTTGGCACCTTGGTTCCTGATTGCCTGTGATAAAACCTTCAGGAAAGTGAAAGCAGAAAAGTTTGTAAAGATCAATAAATTGTAAGAACAGTTCTGGTATGATAGAACAGTTCTGGACTGTTAGATCTGAACAGAAGGATGTTAAATATTCATTATGTGATCCTATAAATATGTTTATTCATGTAATTCAGCAGCTGCCCATTGACTTCTGCTGCCAGTGAGATGTGAGTCAGTGGGTTTCCTCTTCTTATTTTAGCAGGTTGAGATTGGTGCCTTTGAAAATTAGTTACAGACGGAGGAGCTGCAGTGATGTGAGAAGATGGCAGCCTCGCCTTTGATCCCATGTAGGCCTCAGCCCAGCCAGGACACCTACATTTTAAAAGTCACCTCCATACGGTTACATAACATTCCATTGGCACAGATTACGTTATGCAACTTTTTCCCAGAAAAGGCAGATTAGGAGGAATAACGAGTCGCTTTAATCGGCACTTTTCCATTTTGGCAGCCTGGAGCAACAGCACTAGGCTCTTGTTTTCACTGTCTGTGGAGAGGAATCAGGGGTCAGCTTTAGGTCTTACAGCATTTATTTAATAAAAGTGAAATAACATCTAGTTTATGGAATTCACATCCTCAGACAATCATGCAGTTCAAACCCTGGGGACAAACCACCAATGGAAATGTTCCACAGTAACCATATTATTATTTTAATTTACATTGTATGCTACTCCTGTAAAGTTACTTTTTTTGAGACATAGTCTTGTTTCAGTGTATCTGGGAATCGATTATTTTCCTTAAAATCAACCATGGTGTTCTATATCACTACATAAATATACACAAATAAGCAGAATAACACATGAATAACTGCAAAAAATCACCTTCAGCCATGTATGCAGAACTCTTTTATCAACCTTATCTTTGAAAGGTTGACCATTCAAAGTAGCTATGAAAAAACACAAGGTACACTAAAATAAATGTAGTCATCTGATTTAACAGTAAAACAAGGAGATTGCTGTAGTCTTGTGTAAAACCTTTGATTTGGAAAATATGTGAATATGTGGCAAAGATTTCTGTGAAATCTTTTATTTAAAAAAATAATCAATTTCACCTCCCTTTAACATCTGGAGCCAGAGAGACTTCAGACATGTCTGCAGTGTGGAATTAACCTGTATTAATAGGACTGGGGCTTGGAGCTGAAGACTTATTTATGATCTGTTTCAGGAAAATGGCACTTTGTTTTTGGCCTCAGACCTCTGAGAGATTGAGTGATGCCTCCTGCAGAACACAACTCCACACTGGTGATCAGGGAAATGGGGAACAACAATGATGTTTCCTATGATGCTCAGCCTCAGGGAACAGACTTTCCATAGGAACAAGCATCACCACAACATCCCCGAGCCCAGAAGCAGAAAGGGCACCTCAGAGGCACCTCAGCAGAGAGAGCCTCATTCATAATTTCTTCACTGCAGGATAATATTAACCCTCTGGTGTCCAAATCTGGACATAAATGGGCAATTTCCTGCACATTTCCTCCTCAAACAAACTCACTACATCTGTATATGAACATGTGAGCTGAACCAAGTGTGTTTGACTGAAGCTGAGAGGCTATTGTTGTTGTAGCATGATGCTAACTACAGGTCTTAATAATCAAACACTCTGTACTGTAAAAAAAAAATCCAGTACAGTCACTTGTGAGGTTTCTGACAATACATGACTCAAAGATAGTAGAACTATGAAGCACAAAAACAATTTGGGCTGTGAAACATTTGCTACTGTTTTTAGATTTAGCTTAATACATATGAACATTAACTTTACTGTAGAAGGAAAAAAACTCTCTTACATTTCAATGTAACGTAATTAAGTAACTGTTTTCCAGATTGATTATGGACCATTTCTGTGGGTCAAGTCATCATACAATGTTGAAACCATATCAATGTTAAAAATGGACAGATATAATTTTTCTCTTCAGATGCTTAGCTGAAGCACACAGTAGCTGCAGTATAGAACCATTTTTATTAAGAATGAATGTGTCTCGTCTGCAATGTTAATTGAATGTGGAAAAAAAATTACCAATATTATAAGAAGAATAATGACTTTATAATTACTATTATTATAAGTAGTAGTAATAGTCGTGTTATTTGACTCACAGTGACGCAGCACTGGCTGTAATATCTCTCTGCTGAGAGTTGACCCTCCATTTGTCCTTTTCTGCCCTTGCAGAGATTTTACAGACGCAACCTCCCCTCCCCCATCCGCTCTCTAACACACACTCTCACACACACATTCCAGAGTCAGAGCAGTGTGTATAGACCTGCGTCACCACTAGCTGAAGCTGCTGCTACATTCGCCCGGAACTCACACGACACTCTCTCCCCTTCATCACCAATCTCCAGGCTATCATCACTAACAAGAGAAACAAACCACCCAATTTGTACCGCAAAAATTCCTCACACTTGCCTCAGAGCATGTTCAATATTCAGACTCATTAATGCAGTTTATGACCAAGCACAATTCACTGTTATTAAACATCCATCCATTAATTTTCTACCCAGGGCACTCAGGGACAGGGGTTGGGGGGTGGGGGTACTCCCTGGACAGTCGCCAGCATGTCGCACACCTAGGGGCAATTTAGTGTGCTCAATCAACCTATCCCCAATCACGCATGTTTTTTGGTGGTGGGAGGAAATTACTTAACTTACTTAACATCTCCACTGTGTGAAAATGTTTATCATGCTAATTGGTTAGCTTCCATTGTTTTTAGAGAGGTTAGCCCACTAAAACTAAACACCTAAACTAAGGGTGCTTTCACAAATGATATATTGTAGACTTTTTCTGCAGTTTTGGGTCCTTTTCACACAACACTTGAGTACTCTGGTCCGGACCACTTGAAACGAACCATAATGCAGTCACATGACAAAATATACATCACTCATTGGCCTGCATTTGGAGACTGCTGCAGAGTTTATTTGCCTTAGCCCTGGACTGTTCGACTGAGCTATTAAACCCCCTTTCCCAGAGCTGTTTTCTAAATAAGCAAACTATTGCTGTTCTAATGAGTTTTTGAAAGTTGGGATCTAATATGGTCATCAGACCAAATTTGGATGAGGCTTTGCCCCTCCTCACAACTCCAGGTCTGTCTGTGAGCTCCATCGGGCTAAGCGCTAACTGTAAACAAATCCCATAATGCACAGTGCAGCTGACTACGGCAGCTGAATTAGTGCAAGAAGGCGCAGTACTTTTTGAAGTTGGGTCTGTTGTAGTTCGGATCATGATCTCAACACCATCAAACTGCTCCAGAGTTCGTTTGAAGGCGTACCGAGACCACCTCTACAAGGAGGCCTAGGTATGCTTTTTTGGTCCGCTTTTGGTGCGGACTTGGGTGCGATTGTTGCATTCTCACATGGCCAAAGAACCGCACCAACTGGGAATACGAACTCTACTGCGATTCAACCGAACAAAACGAGGCATGTGTGAAAGCACCCCAAGTGTGTTCTGCATGATGGATTGTATTAAATATGAATTAAATATCAGGCTGAGGGACATTGTGTAGTTTAAATGAAATAGCTGCTCCCGCATCTACTTACTGTCTCCTTAGTGAGGCGCTTAACGTCACCCCGCTCAAGAACTACTGTATGTTACTCTCCCTCGTTTTCTTCTTTTTCCTTTTCCCCACATTATCTCTCAGGGTATACTTACACTCGGCATTTTGAACTGTGCCCAAGTGTGTTTAACCACCAAAGCGCGGTTTGTTTGACTAGTGTGAGTACTCTGTGCCCTGGCCATCCTTGGCACACTTGGAAGAGGTGTGCCAGAGCACAGTTTGGTTGGCTCGGGCGCGGTTCGCTTATCGAGTGAGCGCTAACCGTGCTGAAGCACGAAACAGGAAACAATGTGAAAATTTTCGTGCCACAAAAGGGATAGACTTGTTTAGAAACAGACTGTGAGAGGGCAGTGGACCACCGCAGACTAAACAACTCAAAATTACTATTAGCAAAGTAAACAGAGCGATGGACTCCATTTCGCAGCTATTCCTGTTTATTCTGAAACCGCCATACCACAATGGCGTAAGCGTGCTATGGCACAAATGCTGAAACCCAATGTGAGTGCAGGCCAGAGGGGGAGTGGGGAGGGGGGACAATATTACTCCGGCCCGGTTTACGGCAAACATGCCTAATGTGAGTACACCCTTAATCTGTCTACCTCTCATACACTTATTTACACCATTCCATAGCACACTTTACAATTTTGGAGATTGGGGAGAAGGAGGACCACCCAACCCACTCAGGGAGAGAAAAGACAGTTACACTGAGTGACAGGTGAGAGGGAGGTCCACCCTTCCCATCCAGAGCTATTCTACCTGGACTCACACGTACACCACGTACACATAATCAGACCAGGTCTGACGTCTCTGATAATAACATTCTGTACTTTTAAACAGCTCTGCACATTCATGTACATTTATAAACTCTCCACCCAAAATGAAAAATATCACACTGAATATTGAAAATTGAATCTTGCAAATTCAGATTTCATGACGCACTCTGTTGTTACCCAAGGAATCGACTCCCTGTGAGGTCAGAAATTCACTGACACTGCTGACCAGTCTGTCTGCTGATTGACATATGATTCTGGACAGCAAAAAAGGACACTGAAGGAACACACATGCACAAACCTACACACGCACACACACAGAAACACTAATCATACAGTGTTTCTCAGCGTTTGGCCTGCGGGGTTGGTTGATTTGATTACATCACAGATCAGCAGTCTCAGGCTGACCATCCTTCAGAAACCACCACTTACTTTTATAAACCCCTTTCACTCAAGCCTCTCAGCTTAATACTGATTAATGTAACTAAATCATTCTTCATGATAAACAGCACCTTTCAAATCAAAATCTGTGCTGATGGAACACACTACCAGTTAAACATATCTGCACACTTTGAATGTTACTCATTTTTAATATACACTCAGTATTCTTCATTCAAACAAATACATTTACAGTATTTACTAACATTTACTAACTAAACTTTAATAATAAATGTTCAGTATTTACAAATAAATGTTCACTAGTTTTTATTATCAGAAAACGTGTATCTGTGATCTATCTGGCAATGTGCCAGTCGGGTGTCCACACTCTTTGGACCAGAGGGGTAACATTACACTCGTCTAATCACGGGAGACGCGAAGATTCACTGAATAATTTAAGCAGTGCAGAGTAAAAATAGAAGAGCGTCAGAGAGATTCACCCTCACACAGTCCTTTTTTGTTCTGGTCAGTATGAATGGATGTCTCAATGCCGTTTTAGCTTCTAAGGGTTTATATCACCCCCACAGGGTATAATCTGGAGGGGGATAAATTAAGTTATAAAAGAACTGACAATGTTATTATTTTTTTTTCCCTCCCTGTCACTCTCTCAATCTCTTCTTCTTTTTCTGTCTCTGTTCTTCTCTCTCTCTCTCTTTTTATCTCTTTCTGGCTGCCCACACATTTGTATCCATCTGCTCAGTGAGCACAGTTCTATCTCCTCTAAATTAAATGGCTCCAGATGTGGCCGCTAACTCTAACTCATTAAGTAACAGCATCTCCCTCTCTCAACTCTCTCATTTTTATCTGTCTCTTTCTCTGTCTAACTCTCTCTGTCTCTCTCGCTCTCTCTCTCTCTTTCAATAATCTGAATCTGTTTCTCTCTTTCTCTTTCACAGTGCTGTGTGTTTTGTGGGCTTCTCTTTGTGGGTAAAAGGGTGTCAAAGATCTGCGGCTGCAGATTCTTGTGTTTTTGTGAAGAAAGTGTGAGGTTGTAACTTTAGGCTGAGGACCAGGTTTAGTGCTTCCACTTGGGTCAGGAAAAAACAAACACCAATCCGACTGAGAAATAAACACACACGCCTCCATTTGGCACATGGAATGCCCTGTTTTTCTAATAAAAATAAAGTAAACCAAACCTGAGCTAAAAGTGGGCTTCAGCTGAGCAAACTGCATCACTACTTGCTGATTGGTCAAAAATGTTCTCATGAAAACAAGTGGACTTGGAAGGAGGCCATTGGTTTTTAGTGTCTGTACAAAAAAAAATTAAAATAATTTATGGATATTACAAAAAAAAACATTTAAGACATTATCGGTAAAAGTGGAATAATGACAGGCAGAAGGAGGTGAAATAGTTAGGAGGGTTTTATTCGAATGTGAATAGAAAACAACATTTAGCACATTGTCATGGAATTGACCTGTAATGTTAATGTACCTGTCGTTTAGTTCGAGGCCATCTTAAGATATGTGTATGATTCTGTACATCAACGGGATCAAACCTGAAACTTAGGGTTTAATCATCCCAAAAGTAGGTTTTCATTTCAGCATTATGAAGAATCATGCATGTGTTTAGCTTTTAATGGTTAGCTCCATATGTCACGGCACAGGCAAATATAGCATTTAGTCAGACAAAGTGGATACGCTAGCAACAGTATGCCGCTGGAGTTCTAATACCGTTGACGGGGAAAAATCAGCATTTATTCTTTTGTGATTTCTTTGATCTGTTCTGTAATTTATTTCTTTCTTTTCATTGGTATCTAATGTTT
>JBBKCR010034422.1:0-11438 GCA_037577295.1 Ladigesia roloffi
CTACATTACATACATACATACATACATACATATATATATATATATATATTTGTTTTGGGGTTTTATTTTTGCTTGTTTGTTTGTTTGTTTTATAAAATACACACACTTTAAAATGTGTGTGTTGGCCAATCCCTTTGTAGCTATATATAACATATCAATTTTCTCCGAAGGCCTTCCACACGATTTTGGAGTTTCTGTGGGAATTTGTGCCCTTTCATTCTATAGAGCATTTATAAGGTCAGGCACTGATTACTTACAGGCATCTGCAAACTTATAGTAATTAACGTACTATAATATCACAAATGTTCCATATATATAAATATATATATAATTAATAGACAGAGAGGGGTTTTGTTTGGACCAAATAATTACACACATCATTCACCAGAATGCAGGTCAAAAGTGGTCATAAAGTCAGACTGCATTAAACGTTAACAGCCTAATCAGTCTCCCAGTGACCTTTACCCTGCAGGTCTAACTTCACATGAGACAGCATTCTACAAAGGCAGGAGGGACATTTATGGAAACCGATTAATAAGGCATTCAACATTAAAAATACAGAGTAGACTGGTATTCCTTCACTAGTTTGGCCTATCGTGGTCCTCCACTTTTCTCACATTACAGTTATGAATATTTAGAGACCCCATTAAACCTTTTTTCTGCATAACCTTAAATAGGATACCTAAACATTTTAATATGTTCTCAATATATTTCCTTCTGTAATTTTCACCCTCCAAAATATTAAATAAGAGCTGAAGTAAAAGTAATCTGTCAGAAACTCTCTCTCTACTCATGGACATGGCAAAGTTATATTTAATTATGCATTTAATTCAGATATATCCTTTCCATAGTAAACTCGTCCTTAGAGTTTGGTGTCTTCCCCAATCACTTTAAAACTGCGTTGGTAAAATCTCTTTTGAATAAACTGAACCCTGATATTGTAACACCCAATGTTGGGCAAGTGCCTTTAAAAAAGTAATTAGTTATAGTTACTAGTTACTTCTCACAAATAGTAACTGCGGTAGTAACTGAGTTACATCACTATATAAGTAACTAATTACCAGGCAAATTAACCTTTGCGTTACTTAAAAAATAAATCTAATTTAATATAAAACAAATATAAAACATTGTACACTAATCACCGACGCAGGTGAGAGGCTTTTCTCCTGGGCATAATTTTCACATTACATAAACATTTTTGCCTTTAACCTCAGCGAGGGAAAAGTAGCATTTAAACTTCCAGTTTGCAGAAGCTGCCTTTGAACTTCGACTTGCCGTCCTGGTCAGTGGCGGTTCTAGACTAAAATTGGGGGACGAGGGGGGTCAGCATGTTTTTAAGGGGGCACATATGCGAACGTGGTGGCGTAGTGGGGCGATTACGTGCGTGTGTCAGCGCGCGCGTGTAGCGCTTTAAGTAGTCCGTGTAGAACACACGTAGTGCTAGTTTCGTTCTACGAGCCAGCGCATGTCGAGATTATAAAAATTATATTTAAATATTTGGCTGTTCAGAGCAGGGGGGGCAAAAGGGGGCGTGGCCCCCGTGTAGAACCGCCCACTCAGCCTGATTGGTAAACCATGGCAATTTACTAAATCTAAGCCAATCATCGCATTCCCAGTTACACCACGTGTACAGACACACCAATCATCATCACTGTTTATGTGTCCCGCCTTGGCCCCGAACACACACACACACACACACACACCCCGGAGATAGAGAGATGGCTGAGAGAGACCCTGCTGCATGAAATCCTCATCAGTGTTCTCAGTTACAGTAACGCACATTTTATTGTCAGTAACGGTAACAGCGCTGTATTACTGGGGAAGCAGTAACTGGTTTGATTACTCGTTACTGAAAAAATATCGCCGTTAGTAACGCCGTTTATTTATAGCACCGTTATTCTCATCACTGGTAACACCCAGCAATCTTAGATCCATTTCAAAACTCCTTTGTTTAAGCTAAATATTAGAGAAACTAATCTTAAACAACTGAGTACCACCAACACTAAAACACTAAAAATCAAATGTTCCAATTAGGTTATGGGACTTATCGCAGCACAGCACAGAGATTGTCCTGCTTAAACTAGTGAACAATAATAAAACTAATAAATAAATGTACACGTCCTAAGTTCTGCTTAAATTTGACCTTCTCCTCCAAACAGGACGGTATCACAAGGATCAATTGTAGGACATTATTTTTTAATCTACACATACTACCACTGCCTAGTGCTATCAGAAATCCCAACACTTTCTGCAGCTATACTGATTACATTCAGTAGGATGTGGCCACATCAGCTGATGACACTGGGCCAACCGACTCACTTATTTCAAAGCGTGGATGTGACAAAACAAACTCAGAAAAACAGAAGTATTTATCAGTTCAAGGGCTCAGAGAAACTAAATACACTATATTTTAACCAAGAAACAACACATCTAAACAGGATATTTGACTTAATTTAATTTTAATGTGCAAAGTGTCACAAATACAGCCTTTTATCACTTGAAGAACACCTCTAAAATGAGGCATTGTCTCTCTCTGAGCACCACAGAGAGACTGATAGCTGCTTTTTTTAATTATCAGGCTATATTATAGTAAAAAAAAAACAAATATATACTAAATCAGACATCTTCGAGTGAATGTGAGAGAAAATTAAATATTGATAATATTAATGATTAAGGATTTTCATAAAGTGAAATCCTATTGATTCAGCCAGGCCTTTATTGTGTAGTGTTTTATCATTTGCTACCACTATTATATTAGACATTTCAATTGCTTGTTTTACGTTTTATCATTTAACATTTATTATGTTCCTATTTAATTTGGTGTGTATAAGATGCCACCATTTTAAATTTAGGACATTCTTTTTTCAAAGCATTTAACTATATATTGCAAACTAAACAAGTAAAATATTTTACAAATGTCAGAACCACTCCACAACCAAGTCCTGGTAGCTGCATAAGAGAAAAGTTCGCATGTGTAGGTAAGTCTGTTCAGCTTGCATTGTAGACATTTTTTGCCATTGGCTGTAATTTACCTGCAATCAGGTACTGGCCCACTCTGTTCCAGCTAGGGGCCAGTCTAGCAGTAATGGAGTAAGACAGACAAGTCTGCAGAGAGTCTGGCTGAACCTTCTGAGGAGAACCCAGCTGAACTCAACAGTATAAAAAGAGAAACTCACTCATTATAGGAAAACTGCACAGATAACTAAAGCTGTCACAATCAATATACTGAGAAATCAAAGTAAATTAAACAACCAGAAATTATACAGTGTTTGAAAATGTCTACAGCATTCTATAATGTGTAGGCCCAAAGTCAATTCTGCAGGTAAGGATCTGGGGCCTTATTTATAAAACTTTCCGTAGAACTCATAATGAACGTGTACGTACGCCCAAAAGACGAAAATGGCGTACGCGAAGGAAAAGGCAGCCTGCATGCCAATATAAATTGCACCCTACCTGGGATTGTTCGCACGTGGATTTTACCGCACATTCCGCCCTCGACATGCCCCCGTCCAACCATACATGGTAAATGCAAATCACCTCATGAATATTTAAGCCCCCGACGTGAACCTGAAACTAGCGTCATGGCAACTGAATGGAAAAGTAAAAAAATAAATTTCTCTGAGTCCGAAACAGAGGGGCTTGTGGGGGAAGTTGAAAACCAAAAAAACATTTCATTTACTGATCACAGTAGTGGGGTGACAAACAAAAAGAAATGCAACAAAAAGAGTGGCAGCAGGTCACTACAGCTGTAAACGAAATGAGTGCTGCCAACAGGATGGTGCCGGAAATAAAAAAATGTCAGATTAAAAAGTAATCCTAAGAAAATAATTTTGTTGCATGCACAATATTATCGACATCAGCACGTCACACTGATTATTCTTGGTGGTTTTTACACACGTTTGTTCTAATTGTGTTCTGTTTAAAACCTAAATTACTTAACCTAACCTCGGTGTGTGTGTGTGGAAAGCAAAGACAGAAATTCATTGCACAAAGAAATGTAATCTGTACTGTACACATGATAGAAAACATTTTGATTCTAGGAATTCTTGGGTTCTTGGAACATTCTGCCATCAAGTTTTTTTCTATAGATCGCAACTTGTGCGTAAAAAGAGGCGTACGCATGTTTTAGGTCCGTTTTGTGCGTACGTAGCGGGTATAAATGAGGCCCCTGGTCTGAAGATTCCACAAGCTGTATGTGCATCAGAGAAACCCTTTGTGACTTAGTGATTTGTAACTTAAAGTAGATGAATTCACCAATTGGATGTGCTTGGATACTTTGTCAGATGTGGTGCACCATCAGCTTGCATGCAGAATCAGTGGATAACTTCAGTGGCTGATACATATCAAGATCATACAGATCTAGCTCTTTAAAATCAGAACTAACCTGCAAACCTTGCCTCTGTGCATAGGCCTGGACGAATCCTTTCTTGAATAATGTAATCTAATGAAGAGGTCAGAGTGACAAACAAAGCAGGTTAACCATAGATCAAAATCTTACTATAATATCTGTCAGCCTGACCAGTAACACAGGGAAACCTGGACAAAGAGAATAAAACATTAATCAACTCCACCAATGATCCCAGCAACATTATTTTGATGTTGCTTGTGTCTCCTCTGGCTGTGTGAGTACAAAGGCAGTTGCAGTGTTAATTATTTACCAGTATTTCAAAATACCATCAAAAGCTGCTAGAGTCGGACACTGAGCTACCGCCACACTTGTTGGACCCACAACAAGAGGTCCATGGCAGGGTTAAATAGATGGGCGGCTCATTAGTGGAGTTTGACACTTCCTCTAAGCGCCATTGCTTTATCTTGGCCTAAATCCAAGAATGGAAGAGAGCTGACAGAATGTCTGGAATGTGCACCAGCCATTTTGCTTCTCACGGAGCATGCCTAAGCACGGCATGCACACTGTCACGCACACTGTCACGCACACTGTCACGCACACCGTCACGCACACTGTCACAGACACAGAAGAGACACATTCATGCACAAAAACGGGAAGCCGGGTAGCAGCAACTGTAAGAAAACAGAGATATATTTTGTACAAGTAAACATTTTGATTCCTTTAAAATGCTTAAAACAAAATACAATGAAAAAGATCCTTTATTGGAAAAACAGCAGAGACCATCTTTTGTGCAACAACTACAGAATGTGTGTCAATGGGACATTTTTGGAGTGTCTGCGCTTGCATGCTTGTTTGCTCTGTGTTTTTCTTTGCCATTTTTTGTTTGGAAAAGAACTAAATACATGCAGGTACTGAAGAAGAAAAAGGAGAAGAAAAAAAAAGACATAAATGTGAAATAGGCATGGGCCGGTATAAGATTCTGTCGCTATGGTAACCTTGGATAAAAATATCATGGTATTGTAATTACTGCTCTACAATGTTGTATTTAAATGTCTGGGTAAAAAAAACAAGTATTTTTTTCCAACTGAACTCAGTATATTATATTTTAGGAAACATATAGAACATTTTGTAACATTGAATATCAGGCTAAATAATTAAAAGAAATAATTAAATCTTCTTAATTAAATTAAATTGCAGTCACTTGTGTGAGCCTAAACCTGCAGCTCATCAATAATCAAAATAAAGAAACAAATAAAATTTTCAAAAGCAAATCCTTCCTTTAACAACACAAACAGTGCACATATCGTAGGAACGGTATAACTTCTTTTTGCGGTTTTGAAACCGTGACTTTTTAAACCACGGTAAACCTTGAAACCGGTTATCATCATGTCTAATGTCAAACAACTAAAATAATATGCATCTCCAGCACAACAGTCAAGAAACAGCTGAATTTGAGTTGAGCTAATAGCTGCAAGCAGAAACACTTCCTGTGTGGAGGGGTTTATCACATTATCACAAGTGATGTTTGTGCTGTAACAAACATCATGAAGCCTGAACACGAGCTCACTGAAGTACTCACAGCCATTATAACGCTGATGCCGCCATAGGAGCCCAGTACTGGAGAGGCAATGACATCTGAACACGAAAGCAGCAGTTCCCTGAAAAACAGTAAAATAATATAAATTTCCACATATAATGTAAAAAAACAGCATCTAGTGACAAATCAGCAAAAGGGTTTGAATTTATATGTACACTATAAACAAACTGCACCCTTCTAAAGTTAGAGCTAACTTCTACATCACTCACTTTTATGGGTCTGCTGTATAGTTTACAATTACATGCTGGGGTTCTCTGAACCATTTCTTAGCCCCTTTTACTTTATTAAATTTTTGTCAGGTACCCCACAGGACTACCAGGTCGAGGGTTTTTTTATTTATTGTATATACTATATTGATCCTGGAGGAAATTACTCCGTATTTAACCCAGTCACCAAAATTCAAGGCAACAACCCCATGAGTGTGCACTCAGGTTTTTTCATGAGTAATAAGCTCTTAATCATTTTATTTTAAACCTGTGAAAAATTCATGCAGGCATTTATTTTGTCATCATATCAATATTTCCCCCACATCTTTATTTCGCAAATCATGTTTCCAGGAGCAGCCCCACAATGTATGTAGGTGGTACCCTTACAAAAATTAACCATGGTTTCCTATGGTTTTTATGCAGTAACCATAGTTTTACTATGCTAACTCATGGTCATTGGTTCTATCCATGGTATTACCATAGTTTACATATAGCACTTCATGGAAACCATGGTAAAACAAAAACCAAGGAAACCATGGTAAAACAAAAACCATGGAAACCATGGTAAAACAAAAATCAAGGAAACAATGGTAAAACAAAAACCAGGGAAACCATGGTAAAACAAAAACCATGGAAACCATGGTAAAAACAAATACCATGGTTTATGACCACGATTATACTAGGGTTACCTGTACTGAAACCATGATAAAACCATAGCCATAAACCATGGTTTCCATAGTTACCCAAAAAAACATGAAAACCGGCAAACCATGGTAAACCATGGTTATTTGATCATAGTAAAACCATGGATAATTTCCGTAAGGGTAGATTCTCAGCACAGAAGTGCTACTAGAGAATAACCAGAGTCTAGTGTGCAGAAACAGATCACTGACGAAAGGACAGATGACTATCTAACTGTGCAGCATCAGGAAACATCAAAAATCATCAAAAACTTTTCTGCAAGGTGGACCAACAGGTTGACAGTGTGGATCAATTTGTTCACTATGTTTTAAAAAATCCAGTAGTTTACACTCCAAAAAATGAACAAGAAGGTTGTGCACTTTCCTTACTTTATTTATTTTCAGTTTACTTACAAGAATTGTGTTTGTTCACTTAAAATTATTTTTTCTATTATGGTCCACATAACTATATCTCAACTTTGTTTTCAAGTTACATTATTCAATTTTGTGGAACCTGTTGACAAGAAAAAAATAATTAAAGTCAAGGTTTCATTTTTTTGAGTGTACGACTGTACTATGTCAGTTTCACTTCCCAAATAAAACCAACTTTTTAGAGGTCCTGATAATCAAAGTAAGGAATTTGTTTTTTCCCTTTGATGGAGAAATGGCCTCGACTCTTCTGGGAAGCCTAGGTACTGCTGTGAGAATCAGATTGCGCAATCTTTTCAAAAATTCCTCACAGATGACCAGATGGCGCACCATCGCTTGATAGGAGTTCCACTGCTCCAGGAGTGTTTTAAACCCCACTAGTCAAACCTTGGCACTGGTCAGGATGAGCGTAGGCTCAGAGCCAACTTACAATCTGTATGCACAACTTAACACTTGTGTCAGCAATGTGCGTAATTTGGGTGACAGAATTCAGTTATTATAGTGGGCAACTGAATCTGTCTGCGCTCTGAGTATATGCATCAATACAGAATGTTAATTATAGTATCTTTACATTTACTGACCACTCTGCTAAGACTGTTCTTCACATGGGCCTCACCTGCAGGTTTTCAGCAGCTTATTCCTTAGCTCGCCTTCATTAAAGCAGTTCTGAAAGGACAGGAAAACACTGCAGAGCTTGCTCAGATCTGGCACAGAGACGAAGAACAGACTCTGCTCCCTCTTTCCAGTCATACTGCAAACAGAAAAAGAAATTATGCTACACAATATGGACAAAGATATAGGGACACACCTCTTAAATATTGAGTTCAAGTGTTTCAATCAAACACCTAGACATACAATATAAAATGGGTCATACAGAAGAGCTCAGTGGTACCGTGATAGCATTTTTAAGATTTTACCTTGGCTTGATCTGTACAGGCAACTGTAAACTGCACTGCAACCATTCCAAAATTCCAGGAAGGCCCGATAACCCTGTCTCCCCTTTTTTCTGTAATCAGCACACTAAAGTACGAAGGCCAATATTGTGTATTATTTTGACAATAATAAAAATTGATTATATGTTTACTATTTATACAAAATCCTTATTCATATTCCTTTGCTACTTTACAGGAGTCCTCAAGGAGTTTGGTATTTTCATGACAACCTTGTCAACTAAGATTCTAAGTACTATAGACCTAAATAATACAGCACATAAAATGACACTTACTAAACTCACCTCAACTTGCTTTTTACAGTCGTTTCAACTGCATGAGCAATACTGAAATTACTGCTGCAAACAGTACAGCGTGCAACATTGTCATCTTTTTTTTTTATAGCTTTACTAAACAAGAATACAATTTATGTAGTTCTTTGGGGCACTCTCCCCCTGCAATGATCCTCCACAGAACCTTACCTTCGGTCCCCGACTGTAAAAGGTAAATAAAAGCCTGTCCGCGCTAAAATCTGAATCATATGTGGACACATAACAGAAGAACACACAGTGTGAATGGTGTGAAATACTTGCTCTAAGTTGAATTTGATCACCAAGTGAAATAGAAGGCAGCCAGCAATGCAGCACCTGGATAGCAGTATGCAGGAATGGTAGCTTACTCAATAATACCTCAGTGTTGCCACTAGCAGTCCTGAGATTCAACCCTATGACCTTCTGACCATATGGCTTTCTAATCACTAGGCCACCAGCGGCCCCAAAACCATTCTCTGTATTTAACCCATTCAGCAAGCAAACCAGTGGACAGTCAGTGATTCATCGCCCAGGAACATTACCTTACTCTGGGGTACCACAGTGGTGCCACTGGCAGTTTTGGGATTCAACCCACGACCTTCCAATCACAGAATTATTGGCATGTGCACATGTTAAGGAACTACAGCAACCCATAAAGACCCAAGGCTAGTTTTACAGACTTACACTGATATAAGTGCATTAGTATTTTAATGCAATGTTATTAAATGTCCCATTTGGTTTAATGGTCTGGCGTCCCTAAACTATTGTCCATTTGGTGTCATGGTCACGCGTCCCAACACTTTTGGTTTTATCAGTTCTTTTAGCTTCAAGCTCTGATAATTTCTTGGTTATGTATTACATTTGGAAATAAAAAAGAAAGATTTCACACAATAGTTTTTACATACTTGTCCGTCCTGATACTTAATGAACTAATAAATCTAATGTTAGCCCATTTTACCTCAGGGAAGTTAGCTGGCTAACTGAAACCACAATCCATTCGGGGCATAACAACAAACGTCAAGGGCAAATACTAGAAAAAGCTGCAAAAACGAACAATAGTAGGCATATTACAATGAATGTATAAAAAGAAAGTAGTATACCAAGCTGGTAAATGCCCTTGAATTGGGTGTTAGTTCTAATGTAAGTTAGCCAGTTTTGTTAGCAAGCTGTTTATAATCTGAGTTTGTAAAACATTATAAAGACTAAGAGCAAACTCTCATGCATAACTCACCTGATCACGTTATTTTTGTCACTTAAGTTGGAAAAACAGCTGTTTAACAACGCTGTAGTGTCAATAAGTCACTTCAGTAAACACTCAATAGCTTCACTAAACACCCAATGCTACCTAAGACACCTGCTAATGTGTTCAGTTCAAGCCAGATTTCAAGATCCTGCACCATGAAACATGAATCAGGATCCCCTTCTAAATATATAAATAAATAAATAAACACTTGTGTATGTGTAGTTACATCACCAGTATTCATCTATCTATACATTGATTATAGTATAAAATACCTATTTATAGTACTCTGTCGCACCACTTGATACATTCATTTGAACTGTATTTTATTTTTACTACCTTTTTGCCTCATTTTATCCTCATTTAATATTATGCTCTTTCTTGCACAGTCTAGGTGACCATATCAATATTTCACTATACATTCCCCTGGTTAAAAACGGATGTGACAAATAAAGCTCTTAAAATGAATGAACTCCTATATAAAAACAGAACATTGTTTTAGTGATAAATCTCGAGTTCACAAAAATTTTCCCCTCTAGAATAATTTAGGTCTTCAGTGTCGCAACACTGTATTAGCGAATGTAGCTTTTAATGACTGCACTAAATGTTATCTTATCTGGTTTTGTTGCTCTTTTGTGTCTTTTAATTTATTTGCTTGTTTTTTTGTTATAATACCCTTGCACTCTATGTTGTACTGGCTTGTTTTTTTTTTTGTTTTGTTTTTTTCTTTGTGGGTCTGTTTTTGTTCTTGTGTGACTCCATGGCCCTGGAGAAATGTTGATTTGTTCCAAATTTGTGCATTGTGTATGTACGGTTGAAATGTCAACAAACCTACTTGACTGCTATAATATTTGATCTATGACATAGATCTATCCAATGTATATTTCACAAAATATATATATATTGTTGTGTTTATATTGATTGAGTTACTATGGCAGTCCATATTTGGCTTCATGTCTGTTTGGCTGCCTCAGAGGCTACAGGAAAGTTGCTCACAGCTAAGTAACAGTCTGAATGCATTCTCTGATTAACATGCCCTGAATGGACAAAAGTACTGGGACGCTTGACCATTCCCCCAACAGGGACTGGAATAACATTACACTCAAATAACTTTAATACGGAGTTCGAGCTACAACGGCTTTGACCTCCTTCACTGCTTTCACAGCTATAACAGCTTCCACACTTCTTGGAAGTCTTTCCACAAGATTTTTTAATTTCCGTGATCATTTGTGTCTTTTCCTTCTGTAGAGCATCTATGAGGTCAGGAACTGAAGTCAAATAAGTCATGGTTCGCAATCTCTGTTCCAAACTCATCCAACCAGCTCACTTTGTGCACTAGAGTACATTCATGCTGGAATAGAAAAGAATGTTCCCTGAACTCTGGGCAAAAAGTTGGAAGTATGACGTTGTCCAAAATGCCTTTGTATGCTAAAGCATTAAGATTGTCCATCCATGAAAGCAAGCGGCCATCTGATTAAAAAGAGGTGTGTCCCAACACTTGTACTGGCCTGTACAAAACCGTGACATCAACCCAATCCAGCATTTTTAAAATAACATAGAATGGTGATTGTGAGCCTGGCCTTCTTGTCCAACATTAGTGTCTTACCTCATAAATGCTCTACAGAGTCAATGGGCACAAATTCTCACAGAAACTACACAATCTTGTGGAAAGACTTTCACGAAGTGTGAAAGCTGTTA
>JBBKCR010034453.1:0-11437 GCA_037577295.1 Ladigesia roloffi
AATAGGGGAATGCTTTGGGTAAGGGTGTGTGTGTGTGTGTGTGTGTGTGTGTGTGTGTGTGTGTGTGTGTGTGTGTGTGTGTGTGTGTGTCTGTTTTGGTGTGGTTAAATACACCGTAATTTCTGCATGTCTGTGCTTTAGTAAACTGAGAGAGAGAGAGAGAGAGAGAGGCAGGCAGACCGACAGACAGAGATTTTGAGAGAGAAGTAATAGGGAAAGATGGATTAACTGTTGAATGATTCACACTAAGATTTTTTATTTTATTTCCATATCAAGTTACAGGAAACCTTTATGAGTGGCAGCTGTTTGATGGAAGGCGGTGGTCCCAGATCTGTAATGATCACATCATTGAGTCTCACTACTGCCAACCAGGAGCAAAAGGCATAACAATCCATACCAGCTTGGGGTGATTTTCTCTATAAAGTATTTGCTTTTAGCAGGTTTTATTTTCATGTTTTTTCATAAATTTAACACTGCCATTTATACATCTTTTCAACAGCTCTCTCTACATTGACTTCGATGCCATGACAGTAAGGGGGCCTGACGCAGACCTCGCTGTGAAACGACAAACGTTTCTGTCACATAACCAGAATCAAGAAGTTGGCTGGTACTATAAAGACAACACACACTGGTGTGAATATGGATCACAGGTGAACAGTTTATGTATTGAAGTTACTTATTGAGATTTCTTTAAGAACAGAGAGGATGAAAAAAATGTATCGATGATTGATTAATGTAAGATTTTATAAATAGGCCAACACAAGCTGCCTATCAGTTTAAATTAATAAATGGATCATAAATTACATAATATGGAGAAACTATCATTACTGCAGTTAAATAACCACCTAATGCAGTTTCATCACACTTTGCATTATGTAACCCTGGTGGATGTTCACTGTTATGTGGTTGAAAATTTCAGGCAAACAAATTCAGCAAATCAAATTTGGTTTTGTTAGATTATATGAATGCTGTTCATCAAAACACCAACAGACAGACTAATCTGGGCTTCATTATAACAATACTTTTGTGATTGGTTAGAGGGCTCATCCTGCTGTTATTATTTGTTACAGCAATGTATTTCCAGCTTTACAATTAGTTTTACTGGCAATTCAGCCTTTATTTATTTTTTTAAAAAATCCTATTTCTGATACATTTAGGCCAGAGCCAGACTAAATCTCAGGGAACAAAAACACCTGATAGTCATATTCTTGGATATCTCCTCAGGGAACGAGTAATTCTTCAGTAAACAGCCCCGGCTTGGAGCAGCGATACATCTCCAACCCCAGAGACTCTTTTCAGTTTACAGTAGGAAGCACCGTCTACACCATGGACTTCTCTGGTAATTTTATGACAGTTTACCCCTTAAATATAGTTGCTGTCAGAACAAACCCTGGTATCTCCAAAATAGTAGAGTTACAGAATAGGGAACACAAACATTCTAGAAGTAAAATCGTCATCAATGCACAACCATTTCTTTTTTGTTTGTACAAGTTATTTAGTACCAGTCCTCTTTGTCCATTTATCATAACTTTTTCACACAAAGGTCAGCTCAAGGTTTTTTTTTAATTATGTAAAAATAATCAAATTCAGGTTTAGTCTCAAAAGCGAATTCAGTTTTTGTTTTTTCCATTTGTAATGTTGTATAGCCATGACCCAAACCAACCAGTCCACTTATGTGAGCAGGAAAGTGCGGAGGCGGCCAAAGTTTAACTCTCTAGTTTCTGCAAACAGCAGGTACAGTATTTACAAATTTGTACATTCAGAAATGTCTACAAATTTGCCAAAGACAAAATGTAAAAACAACAAAAAAAACGTGTTTCTGCAACTTAAAATGGAACCAGAGTTGCAAATATGTGTGTGTTTGCAGTTCACAGACTATTTCGCCATTGTCACTGTCCACACTATCCATAAATTCATCCACTGGGGTCACCTGGGAGTTTATGGGTGATGAAGGTGCCTGGACGGAATATCAGAAACCAGTGAGTGATATCTATCCAAACTAATTCACATTAGACACAAAAGACATCATTTTTATTTGCTGGTCTCTTTTTTGTCACTAAAATTACAAGATTAATCTTATTATTTACTAGCTGCAAATAACAATAACAAAATATTCCACAAATACAATATTGTTTATTGTTATTTAATTTTTTTTTACATTTTCCAATTAAAATACAGTCAGGATGAAAAATGAAAATAACAACCAATAAATACAGATGAAACAAACAAAAGAGAAACAAAAACATAAATGCGTGGGCAAGCAAAAAAACTCAAACTCAAAAGTAGTTAAAAAAATTATAAATGAAAAGCAAAAAAACTAAAAATAAAGTTTATTATTATAAAGAAGATTAATTTGAATTATTATAAAAATATAAACCATAACTACCTAGAAACCAACATACGTTATGGAGTTTGGGGTTGGACAACAGGTTTTTGAAGTCTGGGCAGGTTTAAACAAAGGAAAGAAAATGACGAATTTTTAGTAATAGCTCTATATTAAAAAAAACTGTAAATATGTAAATGTTGTTTACTAGTTTTACGTGTTTCTGCAGGATTGTTCTCTGGACAGTGTGGACATAGAGAAACAGTATCAGCTCAATCCACAAGGCCAGCTGAGGTTTACAGCCGGCCGATACACTTACAATCTTAATTTTAGTGGTGAGTTCCACACACTCTCACCAGCTGATCTCACTCAACATGCTGAGAAGAGTAACTTACATTTGGCAGTGGTGTAGAACATCTTATTAGCATGCAAATGATTCAATTCAGTGGAGCACTTCTTCCTGCTTACTTCATTTGATGTTTCATTCACAGGAATGTTTCAGACGAATAATACTTTTGGAACAAAACGGTCCATCAGGAGGATAAGTGGTGGAGATCAGCCCAATTACAGGTGTGAAGACACAAGTGCTGCAGTTCAAATGAAGGTGTAAATGAGTGTAAAACAAGGATCATTCATTACGTAGAAATGTTTCATCTCTCGTCCCTATTGTCTCCCCAGTGCTCCGTCTCAAGCTTGCTGGCAGTTCAAAGACATGGACGGCAGCTGGAAAGACTTCGCAAAAGTAAGAGAACCATCTTTTCTTGGCTGCTTTTGCAAACATGCAAGAGATATATTGAGTAATTAAGTAAGACATCTAGTGCATTAAGGCTCGATAATAAAATGTATCTGTAGTTCATCTGAATCAACCAGTCAAATATACTCTGGACAAATATACATTTCAAGTGTAGACTTTTATAAGGTTGAAAGTTTTGAAAAGGATATAAAAAATTTAAATCTGAAAAAACGTATCTGCCTAATGATATTGAATCCAAGTTATGAATTGTGTGAATTATTACACTTCTAATATGAACTATAAACAGTGTACTACTATTTATAATGGCCTCCAACTGGCACTTCCCAGCCAGGATAATGGTAAAGTAAATCTCACACCATGGAAATGTTCTTGGATTTAATTTGTAAGTAAGCATTACAGTGCGTGAAGGTTCCTAATTTCTGTTTAATGGTCTTTAGTGAAAGTGACCATTCTGCCAATCCTGAATATGTAAACACAGCACAGCAGAAAAGACTTCCTCTGCATTTAAACACCAGTATTATTTGTCACATGCATAGTCATACAAGTACAACACAGTGAAATGATTTCTCCCCATTCACTAAGTGAAGGAGGGGGCTGCCACCAATGAGGCCCCGGGGAGTAGTGGGGGGCGCGATACCTTGCTCAAGTGTACCTCAGTGGTGACGCTAGCAGTTGGGATTTGAACCCCAAACCTCTGATTGGAGGGCCAATGCCCTAACCACTAGGCCATCCAGCTGCCCAATTCAATTTACCAATTGAAGCAGCCAAGAGCACAGCACCCAGGGAGCAGCGTGTGGAGACATTACCTTCCTCTAGAGGTGCCACTAGCAGTCTTGGGAAAGTCTTTACACTCTCACAGCTCAGTTACTGTAATTGTTCTTTGGGGCTTTAGGGAAAAGTGGTTCCTCAATGGCATTACTCAAATTGCCCTTGGTGGCAACATTTTAGACAGTGTTCTTTAAACTTGCAGATTGAATTTATTGAAAAAATTGTAAATGAGTGTGAAAAACATGAAGAACCTTCTGCAAAGATTTCAATGGAACAAAAAGTGGTTCTTCTAAGGGATCCCTCAAGGAACACTTTGTGGCATCATTTTTGGGGGTTTCAAAACGTGTTAGCAGTCAATGAATCCGTTTTCATGCGAATCGGAAGTATCCACCCCAGGTAGTATACATGTGTGTTGTATGTGTGTAGGGAAGTAAAAGGGGCAGCTGCACCGTCTCCAGTCAGGACGTCGAGACCCAGTACCAGCAGAACAGCACCGGAACGATGAGCTTCAGTACAGGAAAGTTCAACTATCTACTTGACTTCTCAGGTACATACACTCTTTTACATCTCAACAGCTAGTGTTGCTCTACTTAGGATCCTAGCTGGATAATACACCATTTCACACCTTAATCTGCCTCATTATCATGATGAATGGATGTTCAGAACTAGGCCTACTTGAAATGTAACCATGTTATCTCAACATACATGGAAATCTTAAGGTTTTTCATTAAGAACCTGTTTCCCTTAAAAAGATGCACATGGGTACAGCAGTGAAAATGTACAGTGAAGATCCTTTTGAATAGTGTTTTCTATTTTTTTTGTAGCTATGATCCAGACGAACTTGTCCACTAGCACCAAGAGGCCAGTCCGTCGCCTATAGCTGGAAAGTATATTTGTACTCTTTGAGGAACACCTACCTCTGGAATCAGCTCGTCTGTGTTCTGAACATCCAGGTCCTTCAACTGCCTCTTTTCCATCACTGTATTTTGTTGTGGTTTTTTTTAACCTCCTGCCAACTCGGACTGCTTGCCTTCAGCCGTTATACTGCTGTCAGCATTTACAAGTCCTGTTGATTGGGACGCAGCAATTAGACAAGGTCACTGCCATTTTGCCAGTTTTCGGGGATATTTCCCAAAATAATGGAAATAACTTCTGCTGTTTGAAAGGAATCACTGCCCTGCAAATTCTCTCTCCCATTGTTTTGTCGATCTGCTGTTTTGATGGATGTTTGGTTTCTTGTCTTTAGGTATTCCATCTTCTGCCCAATTTACTCAAGGTGATCTGTGATATTCTAACGCAAATTTCTGTTGCACTTTACTCCAAATAGGAAATATGAAGTATAAATATTTTATTCATGTTATTCATTTTATTCACTTCACAAACAAGTGTGCTTCCTTAATAATAATACTAATAATAAAAGATACCAGGATTCCAATCAGGGTTGAATGTGCTCAGGCACAAGGTCTCACACTGACCTGA
Organism: Ladigesia roloffi; assembly: GCA_037577295.1. Classification (NCBI taxonomy): domain Eukaryota; kingdom Metazoa; phylum Chordata; class Actinopteri; order Characiformes; family Alestidae; genus Ladigesia; species Ladigesia roloffi. The sequence continues at coordinate 5,325 of JBBKCR010034453.1, forward strand.
AACTTGAGTGTTTCCTAGTATTAGAAGCCATTTTAGATAAAGGGGTCTGGCTAATGAATGTAATGTAATGATATGTAACATCTCAGTCAGGGTTAAACTCATCCAAGCCATGGATATTTACTTGAGGTTAAATGTCCTCAAGGCATGCAAATGCACTTGAGGTTTAAAACCTTTTGTCAGGGACGGGGTTCTCCATTACAAGTGGATATTGCCAGCTTTGCCCATCCTGATGGTGCGTCCCCTGTGTATGGCTTTATTTTAATCTTATATTGGCATTCATTTTGTAAAAACTGCAAACAAAGTTTAAAAGTTCACAAAATGGCAAAATATTACACTCTATTAAACATGTTTGGAAACTGCGTCATGATTTTTTACTCTTCCTAAAACCGCACTGAAAATAAGCCTCCCTCCCTTAGCAGCCATGTAGGCCCCCGGTTGAAAACCACTTCTGTGGGGAAAAATGTCTGAAGTTGCATTTCCTCTCAGGCATATGAATTTTGTTCCATTTATTTAGTCTAGTTTGGCCGTAGGTAAAAAGCAGTTCCTATTAAAAAGGGAAACCATTATTAAAATTAATTTAGGTGTCACCTAAATCACAATTCAGGGTCTTCCAGTTCCCACAAGTACAAAAGAGTGATGCATCTCATACATCAAACATCAGGGATGGCTGCAGAGTAGTGCTCTTCTGAAACATAGCACTTTCACACTTCTCCATTAAATGAAGACTTTATTCAGACCTTCAAACTATGCATCAGCGTTGTTCTTTTTGTCCAAAACTATACACTGCAATTAGAAATGTACACAATAAGTCTGTCCAACTAAGCGACCAAAAGGCATTAAAGAGAATGTCAACATGTGTGTTTTGATCATTTACAGATTTTCATGAAAACTCTCAACTTCAGACAATACAATCTTGTAACACGATACAAAGTTCACAAAGATGCCACGCTGTACACATATTACATTGGTAGAATATAAAGTCTGTGATAAAAGAATAGGTTTTCCTTTTCTTTTTCGTTCATGTAGGTGTCAAATTAGTCATCAGTTGGCAATCAGAACCAAGCAATTGGACAGAGGGTCAAGCGCAGTCTTCCATTAAATGTCCAAATTGGATACATTAATTCATTTCCATATCATCAACCCAGGATGTCGTTTGCTGAAACCACACCTCATATAATGTCCATATATGAAAGATGTATGTGCGGAAACACTCATTAACAGCTAGCCTTTAGCAAAACCCTTTCAAAGATCTATTATTGCACACCTCTCTTCATAAGGCTTTCCCCCATTCTCTCTCTCTCTCTCTCTCACACACACACACACACACACACACACACACACACACAACTCAGAGGTCCCCTTTGAGAATATGATCTGAAGATAATATATTAAAAATCCTAGCTGATATCAAATAAATCTCCATACACTTTACACTTCATTCGGTAGGATATGTAAATACTAAACACAAATCTAAAAGAGTGGCTCACCATGTCACAGCTATCTATTTGGTCATGATGCGGAATCAAAGGTTAAGCTGGCCTAAGTGTGACCTTTAATGTTTTTAACCCAACAATCTCACTGTGCCAGTGACTAGTGCAGTTATGATCAGTAACTTGGTGAAAGAACAAAGGCTTACAAAGACACCAGCTGGACAAACAAAGGTACAAAACAAGACACACACAGCTTGTCCTTATGAAGCGTTTAAAGGCCAATAAAGAACTGCCACATTGCTAAATGTTGACTGGACTCATTTAAAGATTCCTTTTATTTATTTGCAACATTATTGGCATTTAAGTGCTTCTGTGCACATTCGTTTTCATCAAACAGCAGTTCTGATGAAAAATCAGTATCCTTCATCAAACTGCAGCTGATGCTTCAGTGTGTAACTCAACTCTTATTTCCCCACAAAAGAAAAACAATGGCAGAAACCCAGCAGATGCATTAAAAACCATTACCTAACATACACACACACACTCGCACACAGTCAAACACCCTCATTAAACATTCTACCACAACCACGTTTACATGACAGAGCAGAGTTCAGACAAATTACTGAAGTGTTCATTTGGTGAAATGACTGTGTCTTTACATGAATACGGTTCAAACTGGAATCGAAAAGAAATGGATGTGGAGGACTGTGTGAGGACAACATCGGCAAAATGGGGAAAAATAGTCAATTTGACAGACTGCCAAAATAAAACTATAGTGCAATCATCTCCAACTTCCATTCTTCCTCAGAAGTGGAATGGTGTTATGCCGTATTAAAGGATTACTTGTGTTTTTCAACCTGGGGTCAGAATCACCAAAGCTAAACATACAAAGGATCCCCTAAGTTGTTCATTAGCAAGATACTAAATGCAGTAAATAAAAAATTGCTGGCTACAGGTTATTTGACGTAGTTTGCCATAGTAATTATCATTTTGCATTAACGTGCCATAAATTACACAATTTATAATTTGAATTTTGGACTAAATGAATCTAAATATTTAAAATTAATAAGCAAATAAGAACTGGAGTTATTTTGTGAACTTTTGTGAATCCGACCCCCAGATTTCCATCCGCTGCATAATTCGTCCCAATCAATTACCACAGACAATAATGTCCACGTGCTTAGAAAGACAAAAGAGAAAACAGAAACATTAAAGACTTCACTCACATAAAAGAAGCCACTGCAGGGATGTACTTGTCTGTGGTAATCGAACGCAAGACCAGTAGACTATGCTGATAAACACTGGAACATTCCTTTAAATTGCAAAGTGCAAAGAAAACCAGAAGCATGAGTGATTCATTTTTCTTTAGTAAGAAAGAATTGAATTAATACCTCCTCCATTTTTGAAGGCGATTTCCAATGTCTTCAACATCTTGCTTCCAGTTTTCATTTTATTTGGAGAATTTTTGCAGGCAGGGATTACCAGTTAGACAAGTGTGACCCCGCCTGTTTAAGGCTTGTGGCCTTCTAACTGCTCAACAAAATGTGTCCACCACAAGAAATACACAACTCAAAATAAACCAGATGTTAAATAAAATGGTCCTTTACAATGGACTAAAATGATCTCCTTCACCCTCGTGTCTGTTGATATAATTTAGTTTAGAGCACTCTGTTGTGCAAATGGTAACAAAAAGTCGGAGTACTATTCTCTTTTTATCCAAATAGGTCAGTCAGATCATTTTTGACTGACGTGCTCTGTTTCAGCATCGTTGTGTTCATGGTGGGATTGGCGGCAGGTTGAGAAAAGTTTTGAGGGTTAAAGAAAGGGTTAGCTTGCATTCCGAACCCACCTTGGACCCCCACCATCCCTACTGATGCTGCTGGCATGCCTACAGTCTGCGAGGGCTGGCCTGAACCGAACTGGCTGAGCCAGGGGGACTGTGCAGCAGGGCCTGCGACTGGCTTGGACATTTGGTTCAAGCTGACTTTGGGTTTGCTAGCAGTGAAGAGAGAATCCAGGGCTGACATGTCTGTAGGCTTGCTGGGCTGGTTCTGGGTCTGGTTCTGTGTTATGGTGGCAAAATTCGGCGTACTGGTGGTAGTGGCCATACCCCCATACAGACCAGGGGCAGCTGGCCGCATGCCCATTCCGCCCGTGTTGAATCCCATGTTAGAGTTGAAGCCATTGCTGACAGAACCCATGGTACTCATGCTAGTCATGGTGGGCGCACCGGAAAAACCAGACGAGAGAGCCCCAGTCTGCACGGGCGCTGTCCGAGGCCCCGAATTCAGCGACAAGCTGTTAAGTGAGGTCATACTGTTCAACAGACTGCTGGTCAGGTCCTTTGTCTGGAAAAAAAGTAAACATCCTATGGTCATACAAGCAGGTTTTCATCCAACAGTTATACCTGAAAAATGTTTTTATGCTTCGATTGGCTTGACAAGACACAGCATTTATAACATTTCACATGTATAAATGAACTGAACTTGTTTATGCTTGAAATATACAGGACTTTCTCCATAGAAATGGGTCAAACAACACCATCTGATAAAGCCTGTGTTCTCTCCAGCCACTCAGCACTCACACACCTTAACCAAATAACAAATATGGGAAGCATTCCCACTGTAAGCGGTCATAAAAGTATTTTGACCTATAAAATTGTTATTCTCTTATTTTATTTGAATATAAACAGGATGGCTGCAACTAAAATTGCTCAGGGTTAATGAAACCAGCAACATTTTTTACATTTCTGAAAAATGAAATATATCACAATATAATTCTTTATGAGTTTCTTTGTTCATGAAGCAAAAATTTATTTTCCCTGCAAAGTTACACTAATAACACCACCACATTTTTTACATTCTCTAACAGTATGCTTAGCTTTTGTATGAGTGTATGTATGTGCGTGACAGAGAATGTGAGTCACCTGTGTAGTAGTTGTGACAGGTTTGACACTCTGTGGTGCCAGAGGTTGCTGGCTCCTCAGTTTTGCAGCCTGTTCCTGCTCCTTAGCCAAACGCTGCTTCTCTTCCATTGTCAAAGAGACCTTTACAAATATAAAATTAGGATCATTTCTCTTCAAAGGTAACAGGACTCATTATGTGAAGTATATTAATTCCTTTCTCTTGGTTTCATGTTAAATACACTACAGTCCTATAATCTGTAATCACTTGCCATATAAATAATGATCAACGTAACTTGCATTGTGAAGCTAAAACACATTTTTGTTGCTTTCAAGAAATTATGACAGTCAAATATGATCAATTCTTGATGTAAACTATTCATGTATTAATGTTCTACATTTAGAAATACAGCTTAGAATCATCTATATTTCTATTTATCATTCTGGACACCATTTTTTTATTATTATTTACATTTTTTTCATGTCCTACTAATTATCAGAAATTGTGACACTGCCCAGAGCAGAAATTTTTTACCATAATGAAAACACTGATCACAATTTATAAACAGCTATTACAAACTTCTGTATTGTAATAGAAGTAGTTCTACCTGGAAGTACAATTTAATCAGTCAAACTGGAGTGAACAGGTAAGCACAGACCTGTCTGAATATATGTTCTCACATGTATAAAAAGGTCATAGTGGTAAAATGTTTGTTGCACTGTCAGATGTGGACTTACTCTAGAGAGCTGAGAAACAGCAGAGGACGAGCCGTTCTCTTTGCCATTCACACCTGAACTCACAGAGCTCCCACCAAAGATGTCGTCAATCTGAAAAATAAAGAGACACTTTATTTTAACACTATCAAATGTTACCAACGTTTTAGATTAAACAGTAAAGCCAGAAAACACTCACATCTCGAACTTGACTGGGTGGATTGGGGCTGTTCATGTCCTCTGAGGGGTTCATTTGGTTAGAGATGTTTAGGCTCCTAGGAGACAAAGTATTTGTTTCACAGGTTCAGTCAGTAACGTAGTACTTACAAATGAATGGATTTAACACAGTCACTATACCATGTTCAGCCAAGATGACTTTTTTCCCTACAAACTTTGATTTACTGTTGAATGTTGGGTAAAATCTAAATATGTAAATACAATGATGAATATTGTAAATAAAACCTGTATTAATCTATTGTTTCGTTTCTTTGTTATAGCTGCTACATCTATAAAACGTAATATTTGATTGAAAAAAACAAACAAACAAACAAAAAAACCCAACAACTTCAAATTCTAAAAGTTTGCAAGGTAGTTTTTCCACCCCTTCAGAAGGAGCAGAGTTAAAGCAGTTTCCTGTCACAATTTAAACAGTGAAACAAAAAGCTGATTACTCTGTTTGCAGTATTAATATCAGCATAGTAATAAAATAAGGTAAAATGTACCCCAGTCACAAATGCATATATTTGAAAGTAGTAGAAAATATGCGTTTTTCCTGTTGTTTTCATTAGAATGGAGTCCATCACTCTCTCAGGTCTCAGGGATGCCAAGCCAAGTAGGGCCTGTATTATGTTTCATGGTTCAAGCTCAAATAGCATAATGCAGCCAGAAATTCATTGGAATATTCCCTATTATACTGATAGAGTCTCCTTGTTGAAGAACATTCTATGTAAATGCAGGTTTTCACACTCACTGACACTCTGCACTTCGGTAAAGCAAAAAAATCTTCTTCTTACACTTTCGGCTTTTCCCTTCAGGGGTCGCCACAGTGAATCATCTGTCTCCACCTA
>JBBKCR010034483.1:0-11436 GCA_037577295.1 Ladigesia roloffi
TGACTCATATCGCGCTACGGTAACCGACAAGGACGAAACGCGGAAAAGTCCGAAAAACTATTGTGGCAAAAAACTCGAGTTTGCAAAATAAAAATCGTTTTATACTGCAAAATCGATAAATAGATTAAATCGATTTTCTGCCCAGTCCTAATATAACCCTAATTACCTGAGACTGATGGAAAAGAAGACGGATATAAGAATAAAGTTACTTCCCCAGTGTGCGTGATTAAGTAAGTGTATGACCATCATGTTGATTTTTTTTCTATAAATGACGCACATTCATGCGCAAGTCATTAACACTCCGTGAGCTTTCATTTGTGATTTTAGTTTTCACCTTTAGAACTTACAATTATTGCCAGTGGGAAATAATGAGCACTCAAAAAGGCTTAAAAAACAAATGCCTTGCCAAAACATTAGAAGTAGATTAAAAAAAAAAAACATCCTTCTTATTCTCATGGGAAAAACCCTTATAACACATGTCACTGCCAAAAGTGTAACAAATAGAAAGCCGTCATCAAAACAACCCCTTTTATGGATGTTCCACTTGTTTGTGTTGATGCTATAGGTGTCAGACATCATGCTGATCTTCGTTTGGACTTCCTGTGACACGCAAAAACAACGCAATAATAATCACCATTACTGGGGTTTTAAAATGGCACCACATGCAAACTGGCATAAAGAACCAAAAATAGCTACGTATCTTTGAATGAAGGTCTTAGAAACAAACAGAAACACAAAATCTTTGACTCTGGGGGAATTTTCAGGATACAATGGGGAAAACGCGCAGAGGGAGGGGGGTCCAGAGAGTGGCTGAACGAAAGCTTAGCAAACTTTAAGAGGGTTAATGTCAATTTACAACTGATTTAGATTTGTTGAAATCAGAGTTCAGAGGGAAGAGTCAAAGGGAAGAGCTCACTTAACTATATCTACCTATACAACAAAGAAGAAACACTTTTAAGAATTTGACCATATCACTTCTGACATCAGTAAAGTAAATCTGAATCCAGGAGGTCCGCAGCACACTTTGTAGACACATGATAGACACGAGTGTAAACAGCATTGTGTGCCAGCTGTCCACTTGTGAGCCGGTTACCCAAGACACATTTTAAAGACCATTGTAAACAAGGGCTCTATCACGCGTGAATCTGTCAGTTGACACAGTGCTCAGTGAACCATCATGATAAGCAACTTGCCACCTTGCCATAAAATCCTGCATTAAGACTCATGCTTTATTTGCTTAGGTTTTTTAATCTGTGCCTTTTGTATAAGTGACCAGAAAAATCCTCAAGAATATTGCCTGCTTTATCATGGCCACTGTGGCCACACTAGAGAGAAGTGTGTCATGGGGAAAATATAATATGAGCAGGGACAAGAGAAAGCAACGCAGTAATTAATGTTAAATATTGATAACACTTTCATATTGTCAGTATGTAAATGTGGTGAGTGGACTCCTGACTTTTTGATGAAACCTTAATAATGGATGGTATTCTTATTACAGTTCCACATTTACAGCAATGTGAACATGTACTGGAAGGGGCATAATCATTCCACAAACCCCCACAGAGTGCTTGGAGTGACAGGTTTAGCCCTTGATTCTCATTTCAGAAGATTCCATTAAGACTAGATGGTTTGAGGTACGCCGTCTTTAGCAGTGGTCACTACAAAATGAGGTCAGGTTAACATCTTCATAGCAGCTCCCACCGAAGTCAATAGCTTAAAGCTGCAAATGACTTTATTAGGGAAACCTCTTCAGTATAACAGAAATATTCATTCAGTGATGAATTGTGACTAGGCCTTTGGTTCAGGTCCTAATTGTCAAAACTCAGTTGTCAAAAGGCATCTCGGTTGTAATTACCATTGCAGTTCCATTACATTTCTAATAGGAAGTTAGTTCCAGTATAGGCAACGTATTCTGCAAAGTTTTACTAGACTACTATACCATATTGTAATATTAAATTACTGTAATATTAAACTAGTGTTTAGGGCAAAGCAATCAGAGGATTGTGGGTTCGAATTCCAATGGCTAAATTTCCACTGAGGTAACCTTGAGCAAGGTAGTGTCCCCACAAACTATTCCCCACATTGGTAGCAGCCCCCTGCTCCACTTGGTGAACTGGTTAAATGCAGAGAATGAAGTTATGTGTGATATTTTATGTGCTATACTTTATACTGTACTTTACTTTACTTTACTTTATTGACATGAGAACTGATTAACCCTCAGTAGAACTGCTTAATGGGTAGCACAGTGTCTTAGGCAACTTTGTCTTATGTAAAGTTGTTTGATTCTGTGGTCCAGAGTTGTGCACAAACATGTTAATTGAACATGTTCCTATTTTTTCGTGAACGCTGAACAAATCAGTTTATAAATTATGAACGTGAACATGGGTGACCATTTCTCATGTTTTACGTTTGCCGATTACAGCCAACATGTTTGGTGCTTCAAGTTCAGACGCTTCTGCAGAAGGCAGTTTGTGTAAACATTCGAGTCCGTTTTTTAAAGAAATCAGTGTAGATTTAGATGGGGAAACCCACACACTTTGTTTATTTTAGTTCTGTTCTTTTCTGAGCACTTGATACTATCAGAATGTTGCATTTTAGGCAGACACGTTTTGTTTACATTTTGTGTTCATGTTTTCTGAATAAAATTTTCATGTACTATATACCTGCACCTCCTTTTTAGCGTAACATCGCATTTGCATTGCTTAAGTGTTAAGACCTATTCCCAAACTCAAATTTTATTTTTAACGTAACTTATATCTGCGATTGTTCAGTAATATGACAGAAGGAGAAGACTGAATGAGGTGCAGATAAAAGGACGTTGAATTGAAAATAAAAAAAAAACCCAAACGAACGAAGGTGATATAAAACAAACTCCAAAAACTAATGAACTGTGTGACCTGGTTTCAGAAAAAAAACTATGAACATGATTTGGTTAATTTTTATTTGAATGAACGGAGCTAACTATGTTTTCAGTGTGAACTGGCACAACACTGCTGTGGTCACATAGTCAAGCACAAACATGGAAGTCCATCCTCTCATAGGTTCCTATACTCTGAATAGCTGTGAAAACACCTTCACATTAGTGCTCCTATGTTTTCGCTTTGGTCCTGATGTGCACCGAGAGCCGGGGGAGGGAATAGGACGTGTTTTTCACAGCTTTAATGACAACATGCATTTACACTGTGTAAGAACTCGCCGTTGGGGAATGGCACTGGCTATCCGTCAGCAGGGCATTCCAACAGAAGCACAATTTCAGGAGAGCTGGCACTCCCCATGACAAGTTACCACTCTAGGCTATTGCCTGTATTGTCTAGTGCTGGCTCTATTACTGGTTAGCATTTAACCAACATCGTGGCATATAACAGTTTTTGGTGTTCTTAATGAAATAAGGCAAATTTTGAAGGTGTTAACATCCATTTTAAATTGTGAAGGTCCTGCTGGCATAGAGAGCAAAATTTTATATTTCTAATGTGCAACTAAATCACACGGCTTCGACTATGCCTTGTACTGCAGTCAGTACAGTATCTAGTCCCTCCACAAGGTCTAGAGCGACTATTTTTAGCCACAGTGAATTTCGAAGATTTTTTTTGTTTTATTTTGGGTTTCAAACATATATCTCAGTATAGTAAATCAAATAATATTCCTGTTTTATTCATTTTGAACACTGTATATTACTCAATCATACTGCATTGCCAGGTAGGAATACGTCTATCTTGTGTTATGGATCAATACTTGACCCCTTTTAAGTGCAGAGGGTTGGCCACTTCCTCTGGGGAAAAAAAGAAAGAAAGAAAGAAAGAAAAATGCCATCCTGACTCAGAAATCAAGTGCTAATGAGAACAGAATGACTCTGCTTTTATAGAGTAGTAGGGGAGGTTCTTTTAGTGAATGGCGAGCACCCTAGAGCAGCGAGACTTTGCCATGATTAGATTTTAAGAAGGAACATGTCAAGAGCTCGGACAGCTTAACTGGTTGTGGCGTACTGAACCGAAGGTATAAAGGTAGTGAAGCATGGAGTGTTTTAGAGCCGAGCTGAGATGTGGGAAACAGAACTGTGTTTCTGATCTTGCTCCTTGAATTTGCAGAAAAGTCCCTCTACAATCATTGCTTTAATGATGGCACTTTAACCATAACACAGGCTCATTACAATTCATCCGAAGTAGAACTACACTGTTGATATACGGATAATCATTTCCTTGACTGTGCTGGGTAGCGAGTTCTGAGAAGACACAGACCATTTGCTGCCCGAGAGTTATGATGGTAAAGACGAAGAGGCAAATAACTGAAATACTGAAAACCATTAGGAAGGAAAAGAAAATAAAGTCATCTGAGGAACTTTGGGTTTTTATGTTGTATTGCTAGTGCAAAGCATTACCAGCAGCTCATTTTCACACTACAGCTTTTTCTGGATGCCTCCCTTGAGTGTAAACACGAGCCTGAGAGATCTCTAGAGTACCAGTCTCTGGTTCTCCTGAAAATGGTGGTCTGGTGTGAAAGTCTTCTCTAGGCACTGCACAGCGAGCACCATGTCTGACTCGGATTGTTTCTTCACTCCCTGCCTAAAAATGTTCCAACAGCAGAAACCCATGTAAACCAATGTCACAAGATTTGATTAAAAGGCATTTTGGACTGTTTCTATAAGTCAGTTATGAATTTTAACACAAATAACATCAGGACATTTCAAATGATGTGAAAAATAGTGATAAACAACAGAAATGGAGATGTGACAGGGATATTATGTACCACAATCCCTAAAGTAGGAATTAAACTACATGGAAATAGGGTGGATGTGCAATCATTTCTCAGGCTGGTAGAAGTTCTGCTGTACAAAAATTAAAACCTGAAACAGTGAGCTTCTCCCCGAATGATGGAGTGTGTTTAATGATTCGGTATCAGTGTGAAAACACCCTCAGATACCAGTTGTAATTGATGTTTTACATAATGCTGTTCTCTCATTTGTTAGTCTGATATGATTGTTGAGCTTTATTCATCTGAATATCCTCAATGGCTCATTCTGGCAGTCCTACATTCTAACGTTGGAGGTATTCTGGTGCTCCAGGCTCATTATGACTGGCTTTGTTTCCATTGACACTTCTTTGGCTGGAGAGCAGCCAGGCACCAGCAATGCAAAAGCTCAGTACAAGACTTGCTCTTTTCTGCAGGTGCTGTGTCATCAGAACCTCCGATACTGCACTATGGAATGTGGGACTATATGCAAAATAGGCAATGAGTTATTGGTGGTTTCAGTAAATGTACATTCGTACCAGGGATTTACAGTGACACATGCCCCTGGACAATGTTACTACACTCCACTATACTCAATGGGGGGATCAAATAGTCATTAATAATATAAAAATATAAAGAACCAGTGGTCCATGGACAGTGACTTGTGACCATGAGTCATGAAATGTATTGTAGGCTTTGTGTATTTGTGTATTTCTCTAGTGTTAAAATCAGGAACCAATAACTGTAACCTGATGTCTGTGCTCCAGTGAAGTCTGGATGAGAAGAACTTGACTGGCCCACTCAGAGTCCTGACCTCAACCCATCTGAGACCTTTGCGATAAACTGGAATTGAGACTGTGAGCCAGGACTTCAGTCTAACATCAGTACCTGACCTCACAAGTGCTCTACAGAATGAATGGGCTCAAATCTCTAAAACCTTGTAGAAAGCCTTCCGAGAAGTACAGAAGCTATTATAGCTGCAAAGGGGGCACCAACTCCATATTGCAGTCTATAGATCAGAATGCAATAACACTAAAGTGACAATCCAATCTGCTTGTTTCATAGTCAGGTGTCCCGATACTTTTGTCCATATAGTGCATGTGTAGTTAAGTGTTTTGATGTTATTAAGGCAGTATGAATTAATAATTCACAAACAAATCATTGAATCATAGCCTCAAAGGTGCGTGGGTGGGAAACGTATTTCCAGATATTTTCTGATGTTTTGGATGCCTGATTGGTGTTTGTTTATAAAGAACAATAGACTATAATCTCATTCACAATAATAATTGTTACTTCTATCGTCTGTATTTGAGAACATACGCTGAATGTTTCGGCATCTGATTTCAAATCAAATCCGTAGCTCTGCTGATGTCAATTAGCATCAGGGTCATTCACATCAGGGTCAACCCTTTCAGACTTAGAGCTATTTTGGTGGTTTCAGGAACAAATACAAAGCTCTCAAATGGAGCATTTTCCATCCTCAAGAAACTGGGAACACATGAGGCATGGTACAGCTTGTTAGTGGCTCCCAACATATCTTTTTTTAAGTCTATATTTTAAAATGCATAGTAACGTTAAAATCTTATTGACTGAGCAGTGTTTTGATGCCATTGTATAATATTTAACATATAAAACCCTACAGCCACTTCACAACTGAAATCCGAATTAATGAGCCACCTTTCTAATTACCTGTGTGCTGGGAAAGAACAGATCATATACTGCTCACATGAGGTCAACTGAAAAATAACCTAAAACAGGACTGATTGGTTTGTTGACAGGCTATATTATAGCCAAAATGTTAAATGGTTCTTTCTCTGATAGGTCTTTGCCTGTACATAATACATATTTATTGCACTGTACAAGAAATAGGGAACAAATGGAGGTTGAGTCCCAGTGTTGTACTGATGGGTTGTTCTTGAAAGATTAGTTCATTTTGAATGAATCTTTAATGTGACTCGGGAACAAGTCATCTTGTACGAGTGATTCGTTCAGTCACGCATGCGCATTTGTGCTACATCCTATAGTTTCTGTATTGGAATTATTGAGCCTCAAACCCGAAGACTCGAGAGATGAACTAATCAATTCTCTTTCTGGCTCAGGCAGCATAGGTTAGCACAACGGGTCTGTCACATGATGAACGTACGACTCAAACCCGAAGACTCGAGAGATAAACTAATCAACGACCCAAACCCAAAGACTTGAGATAAGAAGTAATCAATTCTTTTTCCAGCTCAGCATGCATTGGTTAGCGAAATGGGCTGCCATTAAACGACTGAAACCCGAAAACTTGTCAGTTAAGAGGCAAGGTGAGTGTATCATAGATTAAAGACACAGGTAAACAATGAATGAAACGTTTCTGTTGTTTGTAGTATGATCAACGTTCGTGTAAGCAGAAGATAAGTTAGGGAAGTAACACGTAACATTTTAATTTTATTTTGCTAAAATGAACAAAATGACTCGAATGACTTGAAAAAAGATTAGTTCATTTAGTCCATCAGTACAGTATAGGAAAATACACTAATGCTAACTTAGAAGACATATGCTTGTAACATGGAAGTTCATGATAAAATTAATGTACTACAAAAACAAACCTCTTACTTGTACACCTTAAAATTGCCTAAATGTTGATATTAATTCCCTATACAGGAATAAAGTGCACAGATTAAGGCTGATTAAGGGTAACACTTCGGAATTTTCCTCTTAAATCAAAGAACCTCCTAAATGAACACCTAATGGGCAACTTGTTTTTCTTCAGTAGTCCATGGTGGCTTGGTAACAGTATATTCTAAAGTAACCACATTTCTTAGTTGAAAATATGTTTGTATTAGTCGTTGGTAAACTACTCTGCATACAATCATATTTTAAATTGTCTGCCCCACTTCATGACCCCATACCCACAGTAAAATCTTTTTAACACTGTAGTTTATTTTGTTTCCTAACAGAACTGCACTCCGCAACAATTACAAACAGCATTAGCAATGTCAGTCATAATGCTAACATCACAATTAGCAGCAGCACTGCTGACAGTGGCCTCGCCAAGTTAGCTTAGCATTTCTCTGTCAGGAACTCATACCACTTTTCTTTTTGAAACTAGTCCACAGATTTTGAAATGCAGAATGTGCATTTCTGAAGGGTGATTCAGGCATTAATATTTACATCTCATGAAAATCTTTAGGCAGGTGATCACTCATTATCTGTAGAAAAGGATCCTGCCTTAGTGTGATTGCAAAGGCCTTCAGAGCTTATTCAGATGCTCCTCAGAACTCATCATAGCTTCAAAGTCTGTATAGAGGGAAGGAGCCATGGCAGCATGGAGGTATGTGAGTTGAAAGGGATAGCAATCACACAGGAGAACATCAAGGAGACTCCAGGTTTCCTAACATGTCCAAAAGGCCAGCGTGTTGGGTGAGGGTTATTTAATGCTGAATGTAACAACGCTTGCATAGCAGGCATTTCAGCACTTATTCACCTCTGTTCTCTGTTGCCATAACAAGAGGATTTTCTGCACAATAGACTAGGGTGGGGTTGGCGGGGGTGGCAAGAAATGAAAACTAAGCAAGAAAGAACAGTTCACTGTTTGATGGGAATATTTTTATGACCAAATCACGTGGAAGAAGTCATCGTCCATGGAATTGGTTTCTAAAATGCATCTGCCGAATATACGACTGTAATAAAAGAGTGAATATGAATGTAATTTGCTCGTTTCTAAACAGACTGCTGAATAGAGACTAGGTAACTTTAACAATAATTAACTGAAGTGGCAGAGATTGACTTGCATAACCTTAATGAAATGAGTGTATGAGCGCATCATTGTATTTCATTGTAACCTTTGTCTGGAACAAGATCAGCAACATTATGTGATTAAACTAGTCAAAGCACAGCACCCTGTGTCGCTAATATGTTAAGCTTGTTTTGTGCAACATGATCGCTAAAGTGCACACCTTTGAAATGAACCCCAGATGACAAGCTATTCGTTCTAATCCAGAGAATCTATCCAGTGTAGCACACACTCATCAAGAAAATAGCCTCTCAAGGTTAAGTGTAGGCGGCATCTCGCTATTTATCAACTGGAGTTTGGTGTTGCCCTGTAATAAGCAGAACTCGGCATGCTTTATGAAAGAAGAACATGAGCAGTCTTGTTTTTAATTAGCATTAACTTCAGAAATTTAACTTTATTATCATCATAAAACGAAACAATTTGGACAAAAGTATTGGGACACACTTGTTTTGGGCTAGACCCCATTCTTCCAGTGAAAGGTAATCGTAATGCTTCAGCATAACAAGACATTTTGGACAACCCCTGTCTTCCAACAATGTTGACACAGTTTGGGGAAGAACCTTTCTATTTCAACATGACTGTGTCCCGTTGACTGAGTGAAATTTGACTCATTCCACACCCACATGTACTTCCACATGTAATGTTCTGCTGGTGTGTTTGAACGAATAGCACATTTTCATCACCACAATGGAAGGTTTTTCATTTTAGATACTTCTATCGATGACTGCAACCGTTTTCGTATTTTTATTAATAATAAATCTGAGTAACCGTTAGGCTTTCAAGGACAAGTGGCTGCTTGAACAATGGGTTGAGCAGTCATTTGACTCAGCATTTTTAAGCAACTGAAACAAAGCATCAGTGGTTATTTGGTTGTTTATTGAAACCCCCCAAAAATCATCCACTCTTACAGATCACAATAGGCATGGACACAGTCAAATGCAACTGTAGACTCTTTGGGAAGGAGTTCATGAAAGATTTGGTTTGTGACATGATTAGGAAGGTGAAGTATTAATGCATTTCTGAGGGAAGCATGGCATTATGGAGGGCTATTAAGTTAGATGATAACTGGGAGTAGTGAGAGTGTGTGACGTATGATGATATTGGTTAATGTTTCTCCATCATCACAAGTGCAAGAAAAATTAAAGAAAAAAATCTGAAGGCAAAGGCTTAATCATTACAGATAGATAACATGGTTTATTTTGATTTCCTCTGTAAGATGATTTTGTTAGTTTTAAATGTTGCATACAAAGGTCCCTCAGACCTGGAGTCCTGGTAAGACAACCTGGTCTAGGGTATGATTAATAAAACATGATTGAAGTTGATGGACTAAGCAGTGATCAGGACTCCAAGCAGAATGGCTCAAGCAGTTTGAAGTTGAAAATCTTAAGTGATGTTGTTTATGGTGTGGTGTGTTTATAATTCAATCCTTAGTTTTCAGATCCACCCCCCAGTTCAGTCGTTTGATTGTGAATTGCAAGTATTACTCAAGTTTTGTATTATGACTCTGCTAACTTGTGGAAATTGCAAATATTTTCTGCTTATTTTGTTTTTTTCATTGCGAGATATACATTTTCATTTATTTTTGTGCTAAATTATAAGTTAAATTATAATTTTATATAAACATTTTTAGTACTAATGAGAGAACACAAAGGAAGCACATCTTAGGATTGTGAAATCCTGGGTACTATCAGTATTTTACATTCTAGCCCTGCGGGAGACAACAGTTCAGTGTAAACAGTACAGTATGGACATGTGTTTACCTTTGTTTTTTTACTTTCTTTACTTTTATATATTTTTATGTATTACGCTAAGTTTAAAATGAAATGAAAATGTTTTGTTTTCTGGGCATATTTAGGGTTTATACCATAAAAATAGGCATTTTTAAGCAGTTCCTTGGGAGCTCTTAGAAAGTAACCCCCACAAAATTCTGAGGTTTACTGCACTGATTTTACAGAGAGCACAGTTGCTCTTTGTTTGCTTTGTTTAACTTAACAATGTGTAAAATGTTTTAATATTTTCCCCACTGATGTATCTCCAATTGATGTTGAACTCAACAAATCAACAAAAATGTTTTTATATATAAGACCAATTGACCTTTACACTGTGAGAACATCTCATGATGAAAGGACCAGAAATGATCAAAAATGTATGATTTTGGACAGCGACGATATCTCTGTAAATACAAGTAACCCATTGCTCTCAACCTCTGCACATCAACAAAGTCCATTTTCTATACATAGAAATGCCAGCATTCTGACATCAACATCATCAGAGCCCACACATGACTACTGAAAAAGCACTGCCTGCTGCCTAGTGGCTGCTGTTTACCTTGTTCAAAGCGGAGGATGGGCTTCTCCCGTTAGATGAGCTTTGACACACACACACATAGACGCCCACATTTATCTGGGTCTTGGCAACCATCTCCTTGGCATATGGAGGCAGTAGAGAAAGCCCCGGTTCTTTCCGAGGCGTTAACAGGATGACAAATCCTTCTGCTGCTCCTGAAGGTCAGGCTTACTGTGTGGGTGATGATCGCTCAGTTCAGCTTAATTCAATTAGCAAATTTTCCTCTCTTTCGTGGGCCAGCTGTATGTCAAAAATACCTGTGGAAACATAATTAAATTATGTACCAATGATCATCCTCATCACAGCCCACTTGGATTACTTCTGCACCAAGTCTCTCTTTCACTTTAAATCACACTTCACACAAACAAACCCAGCAGCTTTTAGCATAATGAGAATTGTTTTGAGACCATGAGCTGTCTGAGGTGCATCATTAGCTGTTAAATACACTTTGTGAAGAGGTAAGACACGCATACAGATACACACACACACACACACACACACACACACACTCACACACTCCCACACACTCTCACACACTCCCACACCCCCCCACCCCCCCACACAACCACACACCCCCCCACACACCC
>JBBKCR010034512.1:0-11436 GCA_037577295.1 Ladigesia roloffi
GTGGGTGTGTGGGGGGGGGTGTGTGTGTGTGTGTGTGTGTGTGTGTGTGTGTGTGTGTGTGTGTGTGTGTGTGTGTGAGTGCATGTGTGCATGTGTGTATGACTATAGTTTTTTAGTTTATTTGAGACCATTCTGAGTCATTCCATGATGCACTTTGATTATTAATTCTAACAGAAATGAACGTCACAGAATTCCAAAACCTTCCACACACACACACACACATACACACAATCACACAGATTCACACACACACACACACTTCTCAAACAATCCCTTTTCACAAAGCTTGCAATCTGCAATCTGATGTCCATGTTGTCAACTGCAATAAATAAATTCTTAACGGGGTTATCAAATAATAGAAATTCTGGGCAACACAATTTTTTTTACATTTTTTTATTGCGATTAATCGGATGGTTTTCTGTGATTAATTGCATTTTGATCCGATTAACAGTTTATAATATGGACAAAAGTAGTAGGACACCTGGCACCAGCGAAAACCAGCCGACACAGAATATATGTTTATGCATTTAGCTGCATGCGAAAACAAAAAAGCAACAACTTTTCAAAATAAATAAACAATTGTTGGTGTTAAGTAAATATTTTTAACGTGCCCAGCCCTAAGTGTTAACGTGCCCAGCCCTAAATGATAGTAATAATAATAAAAACAAAACAACAAGAGCAACAGAAGCAATAACAATTAGAAGACTCTTTATCTATTTTTTTCTTATATATGAATAATAATATAAAGGTAAATATCTTTTTAACACCACACCTACAGTGAAGTATGAAGGTGTGAGCTGCTTCTCAGCAAGAAGTAAGATAAATGGAGCAATGTAAAGGGAGGTATTAGAGAATGATTTAATATCATTAGGCAAGAAAGTGGAGTAAATGTTTCAACAAGTCAGCCTCTAAAAACACAGCCAAAATAACTTCCTAAATTAAGCCATTGCAAGACTTATCATTCATTTAAATATTTTGATATTGAGAGTTCACTACCGGGGCCTTATATCTCCAGAGGACTAAAGATGTTTCATTAACAACACTGACAAAATTTGTGAATTACTCTTTACTGGTAGGTCTCAAAACTGTATTGTTATTAATGTGGTGACAGAATCCATTCTGTCCTATTTTAAAACATTTCATCACAAAAAATTTGTCCTATACTCATTTATGTATGCCCATCTACATGCACACATACACACACAGTCACATTTTTACAACTTTTTAAACTGTGACTTCAAATGACCCCATAAATGCAGTGAAACGGACCAAAAAATGCTATTTAGATGTCATTGTGATGCAAATGGAAAGCGGAATCGCTGCCCTGCTTGTGAAGTGCTCACATCTTTAAATAAATTGCAGCGTGTGAGGGTAATAACTCTGAACTACAATAGCGGCCACATTAGCAGACTGCAGCAGCCTCGGCCTTTAGAGGGGCTTATAGAGGTGTGTGTCCCCCACACCGCCCAGCACACCCTAACCCCCCACCAACAACCCTACCCGGTGAGACACCTACCCTTGCCCGGCACGCGCCTCCGGACTTCGGAAAGTCTCTCGCGTCTCGGCGGCGGAGTCGCAGCGATCAATATGCAAATGAGCGTGATGAATATGCATGACGGGGTGCCGGTAATTGCGCTGCGTTGCAAATTGGCAGCTCGTGGATCCTGCAATCAGCGCGCTATTCATTAACACCACAGCCGCGTGCATCCGCGGCTTCTCGAGTCCTGCCAATCAGACCCTGCGCGCGGGCCCAGAGAAAATGGTGGGGGGAGGGGGAAGGTGACATGAGAAAAGTTTCAATTAGGGGGCACAAGCAGCGCCGAGCGGCTGAATGGCCGATAAGAGGGAGGCAAAACTTAATGAAACAACATCGGCTCATGCATTCGGATCAGCAGAGCAACAATTACCCCCTAAACCTACCCCGCAGGGGAGCACGAGGGGCCTTTTTTGTGTGTTACTCACGTCATCCCATGGGCTCTTGAGAATGTGTGTGCATGTGTGTGTGAATGAGCATGTGTGTTTTTGAGTGTGTGTGATGCAAGTCATAAAACGTTTTTATATATTTCATTGCAAATGCTATACACTATTCTTTTAAGTGTTTCACAGTAAATATTAATATATACATTATTATGTACACATTTTTATACAAACTTCTGTGTTTAAGGTCCAAAGTGTCTAAATCTGAGGAAATATATAGAAAAGATGAGCAGTAAGCACTTTTTTATTAAAAAACTAACAGCAAAATAAATAAACAAATAAACAATACTTGTGTGTGTGTGTGTATGTGTGTGTGTGTGTATGCTTCATTAAATATTAAGCTATGTTGAGCTGCAGGGACGAGCTGGATCCACATGATTGAAAAGTTCCTCCAGCAAATGATACAAAACTGTTTGCTGCTTGAAAATGTGCAGGGAGGGTTTGGACATAAGTTATTTTCAAAAATTACTGGAAGGGATGTGGTAAATATGTGCTCCTGAGACAAAACTTGTACAGAAGCTTTGGCATACATCAAATTTCCATTAAATATAAGGTAAGATAAGAAGATAAGAAAGAACTTTATTTATCCCGAGGGAAATTCTTTTGTCATATACATGCTCAATGCAACAAGAGGAACAGGAGTAAATAAAGATATACAATAAGAGTTCAAAATAAACAAAAAGAACAGAACAGTAAAACATTCAAAATATATTTTGAATATTATAATAAAATTATGAAAGTACAACGTGGCGTTTAAAAAAAAAGGTGGGCTAGACTATCTTGGTACTCTGGCAGCTCTGTAGATTTTAAGGGAGCATGCAAATACACCGCAAACTTTCAGTATCAGCTCTTACAGATCAGACATCAGAAAGTTCTTTCCCTTTGTCCTTCTCTCTTGCTCTCTCTCTCTCTCTCTCTCTCTCTCTCTGTCTCTCTCTCCCTCTCTCTTAGTATCTGCCCAGTTCAATTGAACTAACTTCAGTTGAATTCAATTAAATTAGATTTAATCCAATGTAATTCAATTCAAAATAGTTCAGTTCAGTTCAATTTAATTAAGTTCATTTCAGTTGGATTCAACTCAGTTCAAGTCAGTTCCGCAGTTAAGTTCACGTCAAGTCAATTTAAACGTTTAGTTCAGTCCTGCCCATTTTTTTGGCTTAATTCAGCACCACAGTTTGAGCTACAAAAAATGTAACATTTAAAAACAGAATATTTATATATCTGTGTTTATTTCAGCAACACAAACACACTCTCTCTCTGCCTCCAGAAACACTTATTTAATTTCTCTCTCTCTCTCTCTCTCCAGGTCTGAAGAGGTGACTGGGCCTCTTTGCCCCCTCTTCAGGAAGGGAGTTCCCAGCGGTAGGAAAAAGGGGGATTTGGGGGAGAGTGTGTGTAGTATGTGTGTCCAGGGGACACCACCGCTCTATGGATCCTCTATTGTTCACTCTGACATGGGCCACGGTTTCCTCAGCAATAAATCTGCCCCACGGGTGCAGGAGCGTCCCCATGCTGCCCCTCCATTGTCTCTCAGAGGAAACCTCGGCAAGCAGGAGGCCTGAACGTGTCTTCAGCCTGCAGAAAGGGCAGGAGGGCAGCAGGAGAGAGTGGAGTGGACGGCTGGACTTGGTCAGACAAACAACAGGCATGCTTCCTCAAGTTCAAGTGCTGTGAGGATATGAGTTTACAGCTCTTATATAGACTAGTGACTTATGGTCCTGATTATAATGCCTTATGTTTATCACCGGGTGCAGGATTTCTCATTACTGAGAGATTTATGATAAGATGCAGTGAACATGGAAATCTGAGCTAGCTGGGCAATCGGAATTCATAATTTTAGAATATTAATAAGACGTTTATCCCCAGCTGATACAGAAAAATCCCCTTTTGGAAAGGACTGACACTAGATGTTGGCTGCTGTTGCTGTGATTATCTGATAGCATTCAGCCATGAGTGTATGGTCAGATACTAATGTTGTACAATCACTTGGGGATTGCAAACACCACTCCAATTCATCCCAGAGATACTGAATGGACATCCATCACAAAGTGAATGCAGATCCGCTGCTTTGAGGTCCAGTGCTGGTGAACTTTATACCCCTCTGGCCGACTCTTTGTACTGGGCAAGGAGATCCTCGGCTCATGCGGCAGCTACTCCAGATTATCCAAATCCATAGGCACAGGCTAGGTGTACTTCTTTGAAAATATGTAAAACCCTTGGGTGGCCTTGATTTAATCCTCATTAATTAGTAAAATTTGATTGCAAGTAGGGTTGCAAAATCTGGGAATTTTCAAAGTTGGAAACTTTCCATGGGAATTAATGGGAATATATATTAATGGGAATAATTAAAAATTAATGGGAATAAACTGGGGATTATCAAAGTTTAAGGTTAGGAACATAGATAATTGGTAGAAAATAATAATAAAGCACAGTCTTGGTTAAAACAATGAGATTTGATTGAAGTTGAGTAGTATATAATTTCTCATTCAGGGCCATAACACACTTCTTAATGCATGGCTATTAAGGCCACACCCCTACATGCATTGTGCATCCTCCAATCACATGCACAATGATTTCTAGAATTCTGAACTGCTAAAGCAACCTTTCTGAGGCACATACAACACAGATACAGCCATTAGAGGACTACATACAGTACAGTTAAGTAAGTTTTGATTATTTATTTGACATGTTATGATATTTTTTATAAAATGTTACATTTTAACTAAAAATCTAGCAAAATCTAAATAAATTGCTAGCTCACTGGTAAAGCAGATATACTAAAGGTAAGCTAGCTAGCATAGTTTCCATAAAGAAGTTAGCTTATCATGGTGCTGGATAGCACAAAAAAATGCTGTTGATGTAAAGTCGTTTGTTTATGTGCAAATATTGTGCATGTTTTGATGATATAACTTAGATATCTGTTCTACAATGTTATTTTAACTAGTAAAATCAAAAGTGTTCATGTTTCTGGTATTCAGTGAAATAATTGACTGTTCAGTGAGAGAAATAAGCTTTCATAAAGATCTATTGACATTAACTGACAATCAGATTCATGTGTTTTTAATTCTATCCTTTGGCAAAAATGCCTGCCTATGACAAAATATATTGTTGTTATATGATTCATATTGTCTGGGGTTCCTTAAATCATTCAAAATTTCCAGTTGATTCCCATAAATTCCCCAAATCCCCCAAATTCCCATGGAAATGTTCATATTTGGGATATTTCCAAAATTCTCAAGGCAAAGTTTCCATGGAAACTTTCCAAAACTTTCCAGAACTTCACCAGCTGTTTTCCACCCCTTTGCAAGAAATAAAATCAGTGTAAAACAGCCTAAAATTGGTGTTTGCCTGCCTACATGCTTGCAGTTTGCTGCTCTTTTATCCGGCGCAACGCAGATCGGCCGGTTACGGGACCCCTCCCTCTGTGGGTTTTCCACACCCAGTTGTGGGCAAAGTTTTCCCAGGTTCAAAGATCTTGTGTTTTTACATTAGTTTCTAAGAAATTTTGACATTTTTGTCGTTAGCTTGGGTAGCAGCTATTATTATTACATGTTTAATTACTTATGCTAACCTACAATAATACCAAACAAAGCTCAGCCTGACATCTGACACGTCGAGCATCAACACAAATTGGGGGAACATATGAGGAGTTTTGGCTGTATGATAACAATTTACCATTTGTTGTGCTTCTTGTTGCTTGCATTCATATGGGTAAAAGTCTAATCAGAGGCATTTGGCCCCTTTCCATAATCCCGTCTGTCAGAACTCTCAGCAAGGCCGTGGTGGTCCACTGTAACTTTCTCTCTCATGTCCTGAAGCTTGATTCAATCTCAGCGCTCCTCTGGAAGCCATCAGCTGGGGCCCTCCATCACCCCTCCAATCATTTCCTGCCTCCAATATACTTCCATGTCACTTTGTTGTGCTGGGGCCACCGAGAACCAAAAACAAACATGCCGGACATCAACCGCAGGACGTCTACAGTAGCAATGTGGAAAACGATTAACCCAGAAAAGCAGCAGAAGTATCAGAAATCCATGCAACTCCAACCTCACCATGAGGAGGTGTGCATGGTCTGCAACAGATTACACTGTGTTGGGGGGGGTTGTCAAAAGTAAAAGTAAGAGCTCATCGTGGTTTTCCTTGATTAAAGCTACTGGATTAAAGGGCTTTGGCTCTTTTTTTGTCTGGGTGTTTATTTTATGATCCGGGAGAGTCTAATGTGCGTGATGTTTAGAGTTTACACACGTGTGAAATGGGCTATTCGGTAAAACATTCAATTTGCCACACAGCTGCCGTATGGAACAGCTCACAAAGATGTAAAAAAACGCGCAAATGATCTATAATGCATCACTTCCTCGCTGCAGCCGCGTGGACCCTGCCTTCTCACATTTTTCACCTCTAACTGCGTTTAACTTCTTATCCTGACATGCCTGCGGTTGACGTGGATTTCATAACAGGTTAGCGGCGTGACTTTATGTTGGCAGCACGATGAAGCTGTCGAAACCTCTATTGTCTCGTGTTCCACTTTCTCGCTCCAAAGAAGGCAAAGTGTGTGAGGAGACGTGAGAATTGATGGACACGGAAGAAGTGGGAACTTACGACATTCCTCTGCCTGTAAAATAACACACTGCAAAAAATGGCAGGAAGGTGTGAGAACTCTTGCAGGCCTAGACTCGCTGGCTGATGGTGAACAGGAGCGCATGACCGTCCACTGTGGCAAAGACCCCAAGTATCCCACCCACTAACGCATCATCCTGACACAAACTTGTCTTTTCCAGGGACTCGGTGGGTGGCGTGCACAAAGGCTCATTTCATTTGACAGCAGTTATTTCACTAATCCAAAACAACAGCTGAAAGGTGTATACGGGTGTATGAGTGTGTGTGTGTGTGTGTGCGTTGGGAGGAGCAGGGCGTGAGTGAAATTAAATCTGTATGTTGTCCAGTAGAAATGGAAACTAGCACATAAAAAAGACATTTTTCAAAAGAAAGACAAAGAAAAAAGCACAGAGAACCAAACAACATAATCCAGTGCAGACCTCTGTTGGGACCGGGCCTGCCTCATTGACAGAAGTGACTTGGCTGGCTTACAAGAAAAGACATTTGTGTGCATTCATGGATTTGAATGAGATTGTGTTTGGATTTTTTCAAAAGGCTAATGCTAATCATCAAATGCAAATATTTAGCCACCTTTTATCACTCTATATAAAGCATGGGTGCTGGAGATATTTTTAACGTGGGGTCTATTTTTAACGTTATTTTTAACAGGTCTCTATGTCTCGGCAGTAGATCAGGAAGGGAAAAGGGAAAATTGGGAACAACAAAATGAATGTTTTTTAAAAGTGGGGGGAGGGGATGGGCATGTACCGTCCTGCTATAATGGTTCCAGTGCACATGATATAAGGTATATTTGTGAGTACTGTACTTTCTCCTCAGTCTTGCATAGTAGATTAACGACATGTCTGGATTCCACTTTATGCTTGGATTCTTAAATCACAGCCACAAGTCTGCAGCACCTTCATGAAGAGGTGGATGCAGTTAGACAAACTTTGTGATATATGTCAAATGTAAAAAATTCCTAGTATCTTTCTTTTTTTGCTTCAATTCTGCACTATTATTTCATCTTCTGGACTGTTTTACAGTTTCTAACACCTTTAACTGTAGAATTATATTTTATACCAAAAGGAGAAGGAACCAGGCTAAATAAAACCTTGACAGTATCAGGTAACAGAATTCTACTTGCTATTTATTTTTGTTTGCTACTTTGACTTGAGTCATTATTTCATTGCAGTAATGAGACGTGTGCTAGAGTTTAGCTTTAGGCTACTCTACCTATGTCTGCCAATGAACACATGGAAATGAGAATCACGAAGGTCCACTAGGTCTTTGCAGAACAGGAGGGGTTGCAGGCATTAGCGTCTACATGGGCGACTGCCACGAGACAGGTGAAAATAATTACTACTACCGGCACGGACAAGCTCATTACACATCTGGTTGAGTTTTGGGGGGAAAACTGGTGCAGGGGTGGTCCTCTCACCCCAGAGAGAGTGTCCTGTTAGTGCAAGGCTCCCCAGTAGAGTATGTCCACCCAAAAACAGGTGACCAACAGGCTTCTACATCTCATAGTTTAGCATTAGCATTAGCTGCTAGTCACGCTCCAACGTGATTGATCAGAAAGAGTGAGTTCGATGGAAGCATCCCAATCAAAGACACGCCTGTCAAATTGATTAATAGGTTCATTATCCTTCAACAGGATACATTGGGGAGCGAGTGCCAAGAAGGGGAATGCAGATGTACCTCCTCGAGACACACTCGGCTGCCAAAGCTCATCTCTCCAGGCCCGGGAACCTCCCTCAGTGACAGTGTTGGCAGGGGCCAGAAGGCTTTCCTGAATGGAAGTGCATAAATGTATACTCGTGTTCAAGAGGCAAAATAAAAGGGCAGGGAGGGAGCATTGTCACTGGAGGTAAACATCAAGTAGAATTACAGCAACAGAAGAATGGGATGCCCTCGTCAGACAGAAATCTTTGCTTACAAATGAAGAGTCTTAAGTCACCTTAACACTTTCAAAGGTCCCCATTATTGTAAAGTGTGAAGGGTGCAAGTTTTTTGTTAATGGACAGAGGTGACCATGTAGGACAAAAAGTAGGCTAAAGTAGAAAACATGTCTGAGAATTAAAAATAAAAAAACAGAAAAACTGTTGGGTGAACTAAAAGCTAACCACAGTGAACAAAATGGCTTCAATTCAGGCCATAAATGTTAAATCTCACTCCAAAGAATGAGAAATACATTATGTAACATTACATGTTGGCATAGAGCATTGGGCATTGTCCTACAACTGATTGACACTTGGTGACACCATTCCTCATATTTAGTCATTGGCCAGTCAAATGAATGTTACTTCCTGAATCTCTTGCCAGTTGGAAAGCTTTATTTGCTGTATCTACCTGGATATCAAGTAGTTGTTTTGAGACTTTTTGTTTCCAACCAATACATTATGTTGACATAATGTTAAGTTTAAATTAAATTATTCTTTGTTTTTTCTTTGTTTTCAGAACCAGGGGACAAAGGAGGAGGAGTAGGGGGTGGTGTGGGGTAGGGTGCTGGAACCTAACCCAGCCAGAAAGACAGAAAAATATCAGGGGCAGTTCTCCAGTCCATCGCCTGGTACACGCACAGTCAAATCTAGGAACAATTTAGCATCTCCAGTCCAAATTATGTACATTAGGGGTGGGTTGTGGGTCGATTCCCCAGATCACTAGGTACCTCTGCCCGGTACACCACTTCCCAGTATATTCCCCACACACTGCTCCTCGGTTCACTCCCTCGCTATTTTCACTTGGTGAATGGGTTAAATGCAGAGGACTGTATGGATGCAGGTATAACCGATGTATCACTTTAACTTTGAGATATTCCGCCTCCCCCGCACCACTCGCCACAAGCTCAAATTTAGGAGTAGATCTGGGGAGGGGCAAACTGAGTTTGCACGCTGCCTTACGAATGTTTTTTTTGTCCCACTTTGTGGCTCTAAAATCAACTGGTATACTAAGCACTTGTTTTAAGCCTGAATAGGAATTGACATGCAGATAATGGTAAGAGGGTGGAGCTACAACCTAAACATGAATAAAGGACCCAGCGAAAGGGTGGAGTTAAGTTGGAAATGGTGATGGGATGGAGACTGGACAGTAACAATGCTATAGTCATGTTTTTTGGACCACTAACCATCGAGTGTAATATCTGCACAAAATCAGTCCACATATGGGATTTGGCTTCGGAAGAGTAGATGCTGTTGTTTCTGCTGTCATTAAAATGTCTGGCTTTTTTCTTTTTTTTTCTGGTGTTCTGGTATATCAAGTTTTTCCAGTTCTTTTGAAGTCCAGCAGAGGTATGTATACCGGGAAATGCTGCCGCCTCCATATTTGGTGAAGAAAAAGTGTTTGTGAATTGTAATTCATTTTCATACTTAATTAACAGGATGTTTGGCACATAGCAGCATAGTGTTGAGCAGGTCTAAAAATAAAACACACACACACATACACACACACACACATACACACCAACAACCCAAAGCAAAAGACCCTCATACAGCGCACACAGATGCACTCAGACACAATTCACATACATTCACTCACAGACACATACACATGCAAACATACACACATAAACCCTCATGCATACACACTCATGCGCAGACATACACACATTGACGCACACACACAAAGTCATGAGGCCTTTGAAGATGCTGCGTTTCAGATCTGATTGCAAGGGCTTGGTTTCCATGGCAACGTGCACAAAGCAGAGCATGCATCTTGGACATAAGTAACAACAGATGCTGCGCTGACCTCAGCTGCTTCCTGGAAACGCAAATTTGTCAAAATACGAAAAATAAAGCAGTTAGGTTAATGCGGAGGGCCCGTTCTCTCCACGCTGGCACAGAGCCAAGACTGCGCCGGGCTCCATGGTTTCACTTGACGTGTGTAAAACTTTCTTCCCAAGGAAACTATATATGATGATGGAGGAGGGAAGAATTCTTCTCATTCAGTAAACTATTTGGATTTCAGAGGATATTTACATCGAGTCTGCATGTTCAGCTCAGGAGCTCATTCTTCTTCATCTTTTTCTTCTTATTCTTATTCTTCTTTTGTGAGAACGTTTTCAGTAGGTTTAGACGGTTTTGCCACGTGAGAAGCAGTCAGAAGCCATCTACGGATAACATAGGTAGTTGGTACAGTTAAGAATAAGAGTAGCTGTGAGTCTTAAGTTCAACAGGAACAGGAACATCAATCGCTGTTGGAGCTTTAAACAGCAGTTGCCATAGGATGGGGAAAGAGCACATGGGGAGTCAAAGCTGTCGAACCAGTCAAGGATCTTGGCATGGGCTGCCAGTGATTGCAGACTCTGGAAGTTGGCAACCTGGGTTCCCAATGGTGGACGGAGTAGCTGGACTCTAGCAGTCCACTTAGGACAAATAAAAAAACAAAACAAAGAAGAGATTTACCTACTGATTCATAACAGTACGGAGTGCAAGTTGAGACTCTGACAGGACTCTCAATAGCACCCTAGCTAGAAGGGGCAGAGCCAAGGGTTATGATAGACATGAGAACCCTCTGAGACACCAGCGGACCTCCACGACAGCACCAGCATCCAATCACTCGAATTCTCTGAGCCCACGATCTTCCAGCTTTACACCCTTCAACTAATAGGACAAAAGTAATTACAGAAAAGTACATTTTCAGTCTGGACTTTAAAACTGAGACTGTGCCTGAGTCCCAAATGGGATTTGGATGGGCAACGCAATTTTCCCCTGCTGAAGCTTTCATACTTCTGGTGACAAGCAAATCTTCAGCACCTGAAAAAAGTCCACCCAAGGGCTACATATTCACGATGTGACGGCCACCTCGTCTCCGTCACGCCTTCCCCGTGTTCCCTCTCCTGAATATTAGTTGTCCCTATACTTCTGT
>JBBKCR010034606.1:0-11432 GCA_037577295.1 Ladigesia roloffi
CACACACACACACACACACACACACACACACACACACACACACACACACACACACACACACACACACACAAAACCAAGACAATGGGAATCACACCACCCTCTGTTTTAACAGCGTGAAATTCGGTGTGTGTGCGAAATGAGCTGTCCAGCCACTGCCACTCACACCTAAATGTGTAAACGTTGATGTGTGTTGTTAGCAAAACAGTCACTGTTAGCCCGAGAATTTGTAGAAGGGTGTTGTTGGAAGTCCTACTACACAGTCTAAAACTGCTTCTTCTAATCTTATATAGTGTTTTACTGCATTTATGTTTTGTAGTGTTTATTATAACTTAGTCTTTTGGTATAAGTTTATTATTGCCCATTGTAACAAAGCTGAACTTAAGTCATAGGGCCTGATTTTCAATCAGAGTTCACACTCTCACTCCCTTTAAATAACCGGTGCATTGTCAGTGGCATGCTGTGTATAAAGCGGTGAAGACACGAAGCAAAGTTCTTACAGCTGCATCCTGTTCTGTAGGTCTGCGGCGCCCCCCTGTGGCCGCTGCCAGCTTCATGACATGAGCTGGTGATGTAGTTTCGATTTTCTTGACAACCTCGCTTGAAACGTGTATTTATTTACCGATGTTTCTGGCACTATTGGTCAAATAGACCATCAGTTACTTGTTATAATTCTCACAAAACTTAGTTTACTGGAGAAATCACTGATAATTAATATGTATTTAACAATAATCATGGTGTAATGTATGTGATATACATTTGAATTTTATATTTCGAGGACTGCATAAAGTTTTCCTTCACATGAAAACGGTTTTTAAATGTGCGCCGCTGCTCGCTCCTGCTTAAGCAAGAAGCTGCGTGTGGGCGCATTGTCAGCAGGCGTCCGAATTATAGCCTTTGAACAAAGCGCGAAATGACTACAGACTAGATTTTTTCTGGTCAGTGGCCCAATGACTTTCACTTCTCATAATATAGTAAATTCGCGCTATGTGCCTGGCCACACCCCTTCTTTCCAGTGCCCCGCCCACATTTCCAGCACATTGCCATCTGCTATAATCACAGCGCAGATTTCTGCCGGATAAATGCACGATGCGCTCGCACAATACAGCAATGATGTGTTAAGCCAGGGACGAAAGCATATACAAGGGCAAAACATTAAACCCTGACTTACATGCACGATGAACACTCTGGTTCGCACGTAGATTTGTGGGCTGTTAGCCTAGCTTCCCTGCTCCTTTTATGGAGGGAAAAACTAACGAGCCTAGATTACACAGCACCCCCTATGGTAAAAAACAGTAATGGCACCCAGCCGTTACACCATGGTAGTGCTATTGAAGTTTTTACTTGTATATCAGTGTTTATTCTTATGTTACCTATTGTTTTACCGTTTTATTTATGTTTATTAGAGTTTATTCTAATTTTATAAAGCAAGCTTTACGATGTGTTTATTCTAGTGTTCTGAAGGTTACTACTGTATATTTTTGTTTTCATTCTTTACTTCTCTATATTAGTGTTTATTCTAATTTTATACGGTGTTTTATTATTTTTACCTTTATTGGTGTTTCATGTCCTGATGTGTTTTACTGTTTTAATGCATATTCATGTTCGTTCTGATGGTGTAGGAGTGGTCGTAGCTCAGTGAGTATAATACCGAAAGGTCATGGGTTTGAATCCTACATTCAGCACCACCACTGGGTTCCTGAGCAAGACCCTTAACCCTGCGTTGCTCCAGGGAGACTGCCCCCTGTAGTTAGGGAATGGAAGTCGCTTTGGATTAAAGCACATGAATGTAAATGTGTAGTGTACTTGTTTATTAGTGTTTACTCTATAGTGTTTTAATTGATGTGAATACATTTAACACTAAGATTAATAGTTTTAAGCTTTTTTGACTGGATGTTTCTGATATTTTGGGAGCGTCGACATCGGAGGGAAAAGTTGCATGAGTGTTAATGCAAATCAGCGGCGAAGGAGAACATCAGCTTGTTTTTCAGGCTCTGAAGGTGTTTTTCATGAAGCTAAGTGACAGGTATTGACCACGTCTCAGGTCCACTTTCCTTGCCTTCCCACACACACACACACACACACACATCCTCCTGCTGACAGGCGCTTGATGGGCATCTGAAAAAGCTGTTCTGTGACCTGCGAGGCGCCAGCCTTTACCACTTTCCTCTGCTGACATCAATCAGCCGCGCTACAACGACCCCGGGGACCCGCGACCACTTTCCATGAAATGATCTGTAATAAGCATCGCAAAGACACCAGGACCCTTCCCGTGATGCCCCGCTCGGCCCCGGCCGCCACCGCCAGCCTCCTGCATGCGCTTTTACAGATGCATCACAATCGCACCCTCATTTCGGCGTGCTTTGTTTGGTTGCCCAGGGAAACCACGAGCCCATTTGGCTTGTTGTGTTTCTCGCCGAATGCTGAGAGCCGGATAATCGGCCCGCATCTCCGCGGTTTCACCTCATAAAGCAACAGGCGCCGGGGCTCGAGGGACGCTGCGCATTCATTATTATTTTCTGAATGAGAATTAGCCAACCGTGTGGTTGAAAAAAAAAAACACACACACACAGATTGCCTTTTATTCACCAATAATAGCACATGTGTCGCCTAAAACAACCAAATTACAGCGAACGTCCCTCCGAGAGAAAACCTCCGGTGATCTTTTAACGCTTTTAAACACATTTAAGCTCTTGCAATGGTAGAACAAACCACCTGTTCTCCGAACACACACAGCGCGCCAGAGGGGAACCTGAGGAGAACCCTCAGGCTCTAAGTAAAGACATGGCTGTTGTTTTTAGTTCATGCTCTTTCAGTAGAATCACGTTTAAAATCCTGTAGTGCTGCTTTCACTGCATAATTCAGTTCGGGTTCCAAACATAAATTATTAAAAACCAACAGAAAACGATTCAATCATGATGTTCTTCTCTGTGGCATCTAAGTACATGTATCTAAGTGAACTCTTCCATTGGTCGGACCTTCAGGAGCTGGACGGAAATTCGTTATAAAGACGAATCAGCCAATCGTGCTCTGATCTAGAGTGGGAGGGGCCAGATTTGTTCAGGATCTAGATCCGTCACTGACTGTGTCACATGGTCAGGTAGTCTATCCAATGTGTGAACAGCCGGAGCACTATGGACTCTTAACTGAAGGAGTCGCTGTGGAAATGCTACACACACTCACGTCTCTGTTTGTGTTTTACAAGCTTCACACACTTTAAACACTTCAGGCGTCCGGGTTTAATCTGTGCAGCCTGAACTGAAGCTCTTACTGTGATAGTCACGGCTCTATTTGTGTTTCTTTATTTGTCACTGGAGCCACAAACTAGAATTTAACTCAATCAGACTCGGTTTGATTGTCCAGAGAAGACCTGCCTGTGAAATCAATTTGTCTCGGTAAGATTGGTGTTGTAAATATGCAAATTGACAATGCATATTACAAACAGTAAACAAATAAAGGCAGACAAGTGCAGCACACAACCATAAAGACAACTCTGAGAATATCCAGCATTTCTCAGTATGTGGTGAAATCCACTCCTCTGTGTATCCAGGGAGGCGTATTTCATTTACATAAGCACCTAAATGAATAAATATAGAGCTGGTGGTGCCAAACCGGATAATTTTTCGTGACCTAAAAAAGTTCCATAGACGGGTTGCGTTAAAAACTGAAATTTTTCTCCATATTTAATCGGCTTTGGTGGGAATGCTTCTCTCCAAAAATATTCTTCAAAAGTTTTTTAATGAATATAGTTGCTCGGTTTAAGGTGAGGTACTCCAGGGTAATGGAATAGCTTTTATAAAATAATAAATAGTTCACAGTATAATATATAAGAGATACAAGATCTCCTAAACATTTTTTTTTGGCTTTGTAAATAAAAATACAATTTGATTGCAAATGAGACATCCCTTATGTCACTTTGTACAGATTTGCATGTTTAAAAAAGCAAAGTCAAAGAAATTTTTGGTTGTAGAGAAAATGAACATATGTCTGCTCACACATTATTATGATGGCATGCAGATACTTAAATGCTGGACAAACTGTTAGGTGGGTCTTGGAATAGGAAAAGGATTAGGTTTACAGTTCAGGATTACGGTTATATTTGAGGTAAGATTTAACTGAATTGAGTGGTTGCATTAAAAACAATTTTCTCCATATTTATTCAGCTTTGAGCTAAGATTTAATTAAATTAATTCAAATGAATGTTCGGTTTCATGTAACAGATCTTCAATTGAATGTCAGTTGAAGACAAGCTGAACATCTAAAGAACATTTATAGTTGAACATCTAAATAAAACGTTACCATTTTTTTCCCAAGCGAAATACAAAAACCACGTCTTAGGAGCAGTGGTAGGCAAACTACGGCCGGAGGGCCACGTCTTTCCTTATCCGGCCCACTGAAGATTGGTGTCTCATCCTTGTCTCGGGCCTTGAAGTCGCAGAGGGGAACCGGCGAGGTTGGTCGGGGCTGAGCCTACAGTATAAGTTTCTCAAATTAGTTCTACAGTTCATGATCATCTGTAGCCTCATATTTACAGATGACTTTTAGATTGTTTTACAGTTGACTTATAGCAACTAATGGATTTAACATTTTTATTGTTGGCTGTTTTTTCTTATTATTATGTTTGTGATTGACAGTGTTATTTTCTGCCATATCTGTCTTTTTAAAATCTGAATATAAAACTTAAAAAATACTTTCGTAGGATTATTCTCCTATTCGACCTACACTACAATTATTATATTTAAATGAATATTATTATAATTCTGATTGTCAGTTGCAGCTTTTCAAAATATGAAATCATATTAAAAGTGGTAAGCAAATTAGCATTCCATCATCTCAAAAATACATCTACAGTCAGAGTTCAGTGCCAGACAGTGAAATGGAGAAAAATGTTCATGCCGTTACCACCAGCAAACTAAAAAACAGCATTTTTTCCCTCCAGCCTGCCCGAAAAAGCCCATTAACCCACAGCAAAATGTTCAAAATACTGCTGTTAAGAGTACTCACTAACCTTAAACGATGAGAATACTGAATGCAGTAGGCAGTGTGAAATCATGACCATATCATTTTGACCATTTTACCAACCCTGGCAGTTTCCACAGGCCACAGTTATTTTGGTTTAGGTCCCTGGGCCTTAGAGCAGAACACATCTCACAATTTTACCACAAAGGAAGGAAGCTGAAGGGATGTTCTGCTGGGCGATGTCTTCACTTATTTCAGCAGCTGCTTGACTCCAGCTGGCTTCCACTGGTATGAATGGAATCCATTATCATACCAGCGCTGAAAAAGTCCCGCGCCAGGGAGGTGAAAGATATCAGAGCATTAGCACTCACATCCGTACCGTTAAACAGTGAAACCAGTGGTAAGAGTTTACCCCATTTCATGGTGGCAAGCATTTCATAAAAATGTATCATGGCATAGTTTATTTTTAGGTACATGCATCTATCTAAATCTAAATAATTACATTTTAAAAATTTAATCAAATTCCTTCAATTCAGCAGAGATATGTTAATCGTGAAAGCAATGAAACTGCATCAGTTAAAACTGATTTAAACGTGATCCACAAGTATGTGTCCTGAGGAAGACCTCAGATCTTGTTAGTTACTGATTTTATCTCGTCTCTTTCTCAGGCAGACCCCAAGTTGCTCTAGGGAGACTGCTCCCTGTAGTCAGGGAATGGAAGTCACTTTGGATTAAAAAAAATGTTAATATACCATTAAAATCATCTTTGTATGACTCCACAACTTGATCATAAACCCTTTATAAACCCCTCATAATGACTCACTGCACGGACCTCCAATCAACAGTAAATTGATCTTAATTATCCTGCTTTCAGTGTTCAAATCTCAAAAATGCTTAGAACCAAAATGTTAGAACAGACAGCCTACAGACCTCTTAGATCTTTAATAACTGGTCAGCTGGTAGAACCCACAGTTAGAACCAAACAGGGAGAAATTACTAAGTTACTGTTGATCCACCGATCCTTCCACAAATGTTGGACATATCACTTTGAAGTGCCTTTGAGTGCCTTTTTGATTTAATTTTATGAATTTTATGTTTGGTTTATTTTCTTCCTATTTTGCTCCTGTTTTATTTGCTTTTACTCTTAAAATTTGGTTTGATTTGTCTTTATTGATTTATTTATTTCTTCATGTGTTTTTAGGTTTAGTTTTTTAAACAAATGTCTCTTTTTTTATTTCTACACTTTCATTTTCCATGTTTTTTTGTTTTTATGGCAGGGTCACAAAGGGAATTACTAAAGGCTCTTGGGTAAAATCCCTTAATTCCCAAAATATTTTGAGTAGAAAGATTTTTAGCATTACAGACTAATGTTTTTTTGGTTAAATCTGGACTCTGTAACAAAAATATTTTATTACTTAAATCTCCCTGCAGTGAGAAACACTAATAATAAACAGTGTTTGTAAAAGGAAATATTTGAAGTGTGTAATGAATTCCGTTTACAAAAATGCTTTTATTTTTGCATACTTAAAGAAAATCTTGAGAAAATTCAGCCAAAAGTCTTTCTGATGTTCATCTGTGAGCTCAGTTGTCTTATCAATTAAAATAGAGTTACAAACATAATTACAGGACCTAATTTGCAGTAAATGATGATTTTTCATTTCAGATTGAATGGTCAGTTTGTAATTTTTATTTAATTGGGTTTTTTTGGTTTGTTTGTGTCTTTTCTCCATCAAAAACCAGCAGCACCTCCAGATCTTCATCTCACACGCTGATGAGGTCTGGAGGGAAAGTTTGCAGCCAGCACTTTCCTCACAGTTTCTCTTCTTTACTTTCATTGATAATTGTTCTGATCTTGTTGTTGCTTACGATAACTGACACTTCAAAAGATCAGGAAGGGGTTCAGAAAGACCAGCCTTTAAACGAAACACAAACTGGGTCAGATGTTTCTCCAAACCATGCAGGCGCTGCGTTACAGACTGATATTGACGTCTGCACCGAAGGTTCAAATGATGACATTTTAAGGGTGCTGGGTGTAATGTTTTTTTTTTCTTTTTGCGAGAGCTGATAGTTTTCTAGAAAGAAACATGATCAAAAGGGAAGATTCTTCCACATCTGCAGGACGTGAGCGATAAACACATACCCAAGAGTGAGGGTTTTCACATTCTGTTAATTTTGAGCATTGTTTCAGAATTAGATGACAAACTATTACAGCCATAAAACAAGTACAAATGTCAAGAAATGGGTGAAGGAACCTCATACTGTTCTTGCAAAGTTGGAAGATTACCAGTATATCGACTACAGCAGGGGTATTGAATTTATAGTCCCTGAGGACCTGTTATTAAATTTCGTCCATCTTATTGCCTACCCCATGTCCACGTTTTCATGTGGTTTCCACAACTAACATATTTGCCATATATAAAAGTAGTCCCTGGCAAATCAATTTAAAGGTTACAGTATGCATTTTATTATTGATCAAAATGTGTTGTAAATAAAACATGTTTTATTCCTCGGGTCGGGTTTTTGGTCAATATCTACATGTAGCTTTGAGAGTTGGGTGGGGTGGTTTGGATCTCCTGATTGGTCGGTTTGGATCTCCTGAATGGTCGGTTTGTATCTCCTGAATGGTCGGTTTGGATCTCCTGAATGGTCGGTTTGGATCTCCTGAATGGTCGGTTTGGATCTCCTGAATGGTCGGTTTGGATCTCCTGGATGGTCGGTTTGGATCTCCTGATTGGCCGGTTTGGGGAGAGTTTTAAAAAGCTGACCAGCGGAACACTACTACAGGCGATGATGAACTAAGATCCGTATGGAGCTGAAAGAACCGGCTCTTCTTTGGGAACCGAGCAAGAAGAGATGAACTTAACATCACTAGCAAAGTAACGAGTGAAGCTGTTGTCGTATTAACTGGAACAGCAGCGCCCCCTGTCTACAGCTACCATCCAAAATAACGTCCAGTAAAACGTAATCTCCTGAATTTACCAGACTGCTCATGGGTCCGGACAGAACCATTACTCGGTCCAGATCCTGTCCGCCATTTGGTGATGCCTGGACTATTGTCAGGATGATTTCTCTTCTGCCATCTACACAACTGATTTTATCTGTTTTCCGAACAAGGTTTCAGGTCCTTTTGATGGAGTCGCTTTTAATATTCGGTGTTTAGAAGGATGAGAGAAGTGTCAGGCAATAAGTGACTAATCTCTTTTCTGGTTTATTGTTATTCCTCAAAATTAAAGAAAGCATCCATTCTTTTTTTATCTTTACAGCAGAGTAGCTTATCATTTTCCAGAAGATAATGAGTGCTTAGCGGATTTGGCGCTTGGGGTAAAGCATGGCTGTTTACTCCGCAGAAACATCTCACCTATGTAATTGTGATACAGAGCGTTTCTAATCAGGGAACCGATACGCTGCAGCTGCAATTTAGATAGCTGGTGGAAAATACACCTTGGGAAATAAAGGCATTGTTCCAAACCTCATCAGCATCACCGCAATCACATCATCTCTGGGCGAGGGATGTCAGAGAGATTACATTCACGCCATCCATAAGTGATCTGTCAATCATGCAGTCATATAACACTGCCAGAATCATGGAGGGAAAAAACATGTTTCCTAGATTAGTAAATGTGCTGCCTGGCAGCAGCACAGAAGAAATAACTCTTCGGTTTCAGCTGTGTGATGCTTTCACCTAAACCGAATTTCATTTATAGATCACGACAGAAAATAACTCTGGCTGACATCAGTCTTAAGCAAAGAAGTTCACTGAATCATTATGGAAACATTTTAACAAAATGAAACTGAAAATATTATGGAATCGGTGTCAGTAGAGGAATTTAACTTGAGAATTGTGTTGAATCAAACCAAGAATTTCATAAAATTCCAGTTGAACAATGCATTTTCTGGAAATGAATCATTTTGTCAAATCAAACTACGAATTTCAGTAAATCTGAGACAAACTTGGCCTCTCACCGAGTCACGCTGAATCAGAATCAAAGAGTCAAACTAATACAATCTTGAATTAGAATCAAACTAAGAATTTTGCTGAATGAGTCGAACTAAAATTTCAATTTTCACTTAATCTGAGTCAAACTAATAATACAATTGAATTAGAGTCAAACCATTTTTCGGAGTAAGTTTGAATTAAGCTAAGAATTTGATTGAATCTGAGTCAAACTAAGAATTCTGTTGAATCAAATGAAAATTGTCAAATTAAATCAAATCTAATGAATAGGTTTTCAGAATCCGAACTGAATAAAAAAAAAAAAGTTTGAATCAAAATCACACTGACGAATACCTGTATGTATACAGGAAATTTGACAGTGTTGGATTTACTGAACATTTCACAGTAACATTATATTCTTAGTGTATAAATTCAGTGTAAGACTCCAAAATATATTTTGTCAGATAGCTGCTGCTTTTATTAATTGGTGTCATTTCATCTGGTTGCACAGAAATTATATTTTACTTGGCTCAATTACATAAGTTTCTCCATGTGAAGTCATCTTAATGTTTACCAGCGCTGAGGTTCGAATCCCAGCAGTGCCCTGTGTCTAAAGCGAGTTTCAGACCGCACGCGACATGCGCTACACTCACAGAGCTCGCGCTTTCTCTTACAAATCAGGGAGCTGTGCTCAACGCGCCGCCTCTGCCGCGGGGCTCAGCGACAAAACTGAGTTTTCTAAACTCTCCTGCACTGTTTTTGTCCCGGCCGGCGGCCATTAGCTCTGTTAGCAAGAGCTCTGTTAGCACGAAGAAAAAAGCCTGTGAGATTTTCAAGAGCCACTTAAAAACATATATCAGGGGCAGGTCAAGAAGAATATTTTATATTCAAAGTTAAAGGAAGTTCATCCCTACTGTCTGTAATCTCATTTTGATATCGACTTATCTGGTAAAAATCACTTCACAAGAAGAAGGCAACATAGATTGTCTGCTACATTACATTTTAATAATAACAGCAATAATAATAAATGTTGTTGCTGATGCACATCACATATTCGTACCCTCTCTGTGTGTGTGTGTGTGTGTGTGTGTGTGTGTGTGTGTGTGTTATGAAGGAGCAGACCGGACACTAGCCCGCTTCGATGCATTGATTCTATTGGTTGCGTGAAAGTGTGTCAAAGAGTGCCGCGGTTCAACGAATTTCCCGCACAAGCCCACCGAGAGGCCTTACCGAGCCGTGCCGAGCTTACGCCGAGCTCAGCGCAACGCGACGGCACTCTTGCGCCTCGCGAGCCATAGGAAACAATGGGTTTCTGAGCAAAGCGCAGCGCATGCCGTGTTCGGTCTGAAACCCGCTAAAGCGTGGCCTCGACCGGTCGAGGGAGCGAGAGGAAATCCCTCAGTGAGTCGGAGTGTTTTTCTGGCCTAGGGCAGCGATTAATATTCTCTTCTGCACACTGGGGCAAAAACGACCAGCCACAAGTCGCAGGTTAGATCCAGTGGAAGTTTTTCCTAAATGCTGCAGAGGAAAACCTTCACCAGCACTGAGGCAGGTCAGGATCACAGAGCTGGAACCAAACTGATCCTGTTATACTACAGTCTGGGGACACAGAAACAAACAATTAAATCACTTCTGTCTTTATGGAAACCGGACGTGAGTCAGACATTAAGTGAAAGGAAATGTGGACTGAAGACCAAACCCAGACAGTCTGACCTCAAGAGAAACTCAGTGGAACTAAAAATACAGTCGGATTAAGTCACGGCCTCCTGACACCAAAACAACAGACAAGGAAAAGGACAACCGGTCATAAAAGTCAGAAAGTGGTCCTATAATCAAACCCACATAGCAGATATATTTATATATACATTAGACAATGTCATAGTATACATATACATAATAAAAGTGTAGAAAAATAGAAATATATGAAATATACATTTAAAAATGTAACTTAATAGGCTGCACTATATTAAGATAACTTTTAGGAATTTCCAAGATTTTTTAAATAATAAACAAAATGAAACGTAAATGAGGCCCCGAGGTTCATAACGATTTCACTACCTGCACCATGTTACTGATCTAATTCTGATCTCTATTAGTGAACCCTAACACTGAAACACCAGTATGTGTGTATATAGGACAGTGAATTCCATACAGTATATATTAAGAGTCCTTTTTCTTGGATTTATTTAAACTTTACATTTCATATTGTTCTCATCTCTGTGTGTTTGTGCAAATTCCTCCAAGATCAATAAAGTTTTCAGGTTCTGATTCTTGTTCTGGACTCTGGTGGGTTCTGTATGGATTGGATCAGTACAACAGATCACATTCACAGAGAGAGAGACAGAGAGAGAGAGACAGAGAGAGAGAGAGACAGAGAGAGAGAGAGACACAGAGAGAGAGAGAGAGACAGAGAGACAGAGAGACAGAGAGAGAGACAGAGAGAGAGAGAGAGAGACAGAGAGAGAGAGAGAGACAGAGAGAGAGGGAGAGAGATAGAGAGAGAGCGAGGGAGAGAGAGAGAGACAGAGAGAGAGAGAGAGAC
>JBBKCR010034636.1:0-11431 GCA_037577295.1 Ladigesia roloffi
GGTTTGTTCCTGCTAAAGAATCTCTTCCACCCAGCCGATTCATCCCTGGCTCAAAAGGGGCTAATTCCCCGGCACTAGCTTAGCTGATTCCTTCACTCAGACTCAGACATTCAGTCACATCATGGTGTGTATGAGGACTGGTAGATGTCCAGTCCCACTATTACAGAATAAGTGTGAATAAGTGACTAGTACGTTTTGTTTGGCTACAGATACATTAAAAGGCGTAGCCCACAGAGGCATGTTTGCAGGTTTTCCTTTATTTACATTATTACAGGAGCTTCCCAAACCAAACGGTAACGTAGTCATCTAAGAATGTTTCTTTATAAGTGCTGTGGTTAATTGCTAATATCACACGGCTTCTGGGAGGCTATGAATCGACATAAGAGTACATTTTCTTTACCAATGCTGGTAACTGCTGAAACGTCGGTGAAAAATATTATGTAAATAAACAGCACAAGACAGTACAAGAAACTACACAGGCCACCTGGGAACTAACTGTAAATAATAATTTAAAAAAACAATTTGATTGAAATGGATTTCAATTACAGGGTTGTGAAAGAGGGTTTCTACTTTTTTATACTACTTGAGTCCTTTTTCCGTAATGGCACTTCACAGAGGCCAATCTGAGGTCACAGCTGTCCAAAATCCTTAACACCTGAGTGGATTGCGAACAGTTACCTGTTGGAACTGTTTATGATCTATTTGGCGTAGTTGTTGATGTTGGGAGAGGAGACTAGACAAGCATGTCATTGGGGTTGTCAGGTGGGCTCCTACTTTCATCAACGTTTCGCTGACAATGCCCATGATGTCTCTAGTAGGTGCAGCAGTGGATCCTGTCATCCCACAATCAAACACCCTTGTTCAGTCTATTTATTTGGGAGACCAGGTAGGGTCATTTCTCTTCAGCCATGACCACAGGCAGCTCCACTCCGCCACCCTTGCTAGCTCCTTGGTGCCAAACGCAAGGTCAGTCTGCTAATTCCCAGGTCCATCATGAGTTTCACTGTAGAGTTTGCAACAAAGCCCTGACATCTAACTTCTACCGGATAGATCTTTGCACTCCAGCCTTGCTGTTCGGCCTCTGTTGCAAGCTTGGAGCATCTAGCAGCATTGGTCACCAACAGAGTCTTGTGTTTTCTTTGTTCCCCCTCCCATACAAATGATGTTGATAGCATACTTGAGTTGATCTGTCTGGATGATGAGGCATTAATGGTGGTTCTCGTGCTTTCCAGGGTCGCTGCAAGTGACTTAATTTGGTGGTTGTGTCTCCAGGTGTAATATCCTTGTGAGCGGCTCACCTTGAGAGAAAGTGTGCTGGCAGTGAACACATGGGGCATGATAAATATTCACCCTGCCATTTGTTTAGATTTTGAAGGGTGGGAAGGTCATCATATCTGTCTTGCTTCCATTGCACACATATCCTTCCAGCTTTTCTACATTCTCCCACATTGTTCACTGGACCTTTTTGGCCTGTAAGACAGCCTTGGCCTACCTACTCTCATCCTCCTGTTCTCAGACTACAGCTACCAACATCTTCTTCCGTTCTGTGGGGTTGCTTTGCTCCAGCAGGGTAATCATTCGCCAAAACCCAGGCCTCAGCATCCATGTTGGCCCACAATATCACTATGGTGTAGTGCAGATTTCGCCTTCAGTGTCTTTGTCATCCATTTCCACCATGTTGAGTATTTTGACTCTGCTAGTGTCACCTCAAGCCTTGCTTTTTAAACTGCTCAGGAAGACTGGAGAGGGGTAATTAAACGATTAAATAGTCTCACATTATTCCACAGCACTCCCACAGTGTTTTAGGAACAAACTTTGCATGATGATAATAAATTTTGGGCATAAGCTTCTATTAATCGATAGTTAGATTGGCCTCACAGCTCCAGTGAAAAATAAAGAGGCAAACATTATTACATACATTATAGCTTGGCGTAAGTGGAACATTTTGGCCGAACCATCACTTTGAAATGGACCAGAGCACATGCAGTACATTTTTAGGCCACTCAGTGACAGCATTGCCTGCATTGTTTCAGCTACACTGTTGATGAACCCTATGCTCTGAGCAGAATATGCACCACTCTTCAAGCTTTTAAACACAACACGGGTTTGACAAACAAGCCCTGAAAAGTTCTTGTAAAATGCTCAGGGCATATTAGACATTAGATGCTATTGTGGATGCCTTTTACAAGCCTGTCGTCTGCAATTCATTGGCTTATAAAGGAAAACCAGGGGAGAGAACCTTGATGTTGTTTGGGTGTTTTGAGGGAACAGCCTGATGAGGAAGCAGCAGCACTGAATGTTATGGTCGGAAAGTCTTAGCTCGTCAACAAGAGGCTGGCTGTAAAGTGTGTGCCACAACTGGGTGAGTCATGTGCCTGTCTGGGGCTCAGGTTAGGAGCTGCTGCATTGGGCCACTGGAGACGTGTGCAAACTGGGAAAAAGCTGACATGGGCACCAAAACAAATGAGAAGAGAGAAAAAACGGAAGGGGAGGGAGACATGGGTGGAAAGAATGAGAGCAAGCGACAGACCAGAGCATGTGAGAGAAGAGAAAGTGACCACAACCTAGAGAGGAGATGACGGAGAAAACCGGCATGACCTGTGAAGAGAGGTCAGGTGTTCACTGCGAGGAAGAGAATGTTTACTTTCTTCTTTAGTCTTGGAGAGACACAACACTTTTGTTAACTCAAACAAACATCTCTACGTTTGACAAAACCTCTGTAATACGGAGACTGAAGCAAATGTTAGGACCAAATTGGTTTAAATTAGGCCCATTCCTCACCGAGTTTACAAAGGACCCGCTGTTGGACTTCCAGTTCCAATGTTCTCAATATAAGTCAAACTGTCTAGACCCAGCCAGCCACTGTTGTCCATGCTGCTTTCAGAATATTCATTATTCTTTCAACTTTTCTCAAGTGTCTGCTGGCTTCTCTCATCATTTGTATTGTCTGGGAGAAATCTTGTTAGGTGAACTTGTTCAGAAATAAACCAGTTGTACAGATGGGGATGATTAATGTTAGTGCTCAATAGTTTAATCGTGGTGCAGTTTTATAATTTTGTTCCTGAGGACTTAGGGAAGCTCTTTCTCTTTCACCATGACTGCTCATTCTTGAAATATTTAAAATAATTACTATCAATAAAACAGTGTTTTCCTATTGAAAGCGTGTTATTCTTAGGTTGAATATTCTTTCAATATGTGTTTACTTTGACGACTGCTATTGTTTTAAAGAAAGTCACCCAACAGCACAGCTTGAGACTTTACTTCTCATTTAGAGCTGGTTATGAGAGGCAAGGAAGGTTA
Source organism: Ladigesia roloffi (assembly GCA_037577295.1). NCBI lineage: Eukaryota > Metazoa > Chordata > Actinopteri > Characiformes > Alestidae > Ladigesia > Ladigesia roloffi. The sequence continues at coordinate 3,301 of JBBKCR010034636.1, forward strand.
TCATTAATGCTTTCAATTTCTCAACCCATGTTTTATATGACCTCCATCAAATGCACATGTATGAGGGAGAGAAATCCATTCAGCAATTTTCCTTGCAGATTTATGTGTGATTTTATAAATGTGTGCTTTTAGGCTGATTCGCTTCAAACTCTCATTAAACCTGCACAAAAAGCCCAGTATAAATGACCTGCTGTCAAAACAACCATGACATTTAATAGTAAAGTACAAAGTAATAGCTAGCTAGCTAATCCGCCTAGCCTCAAGAACAAACTGATGCCGTACTAACATTAGCGAGCATTATAGAATTAAATTATGAGGGCGGTAAGCTGCAGCTACATTATAACTGTCTTAAGTTTCATCTTACACCGTCTGAACATTTTTCAGGGATAAGATGACAAAAAGAGATTACACTTTTCCATATTTAAAGACTTAGATCAGTATGTGTTTTGTTCACAAATGTTTTTGTGTATTTGATGTGGACATGGCAATAAGGCTTGTTTGAGTCATGCTGACTTGAGTGTGTGAAGTGAGTGGACGGCTCATGTGCCTGGGCCAGCTGCTCACACGTGAGTGGTTCTGAGGTGAAAGCGTGACTCAGTGATAGTACAAAATTCGGAGGGGGTTTGGGGGGGTGTGAGAACTTAAAGGAAAAGAGGGGTGAGAAGAGGCAGCAGGCAGGCTGTCCTGACTGGCCTTCCAGCAGGGAGGTGCTGCTTGTTACTCATAACCACCAAAGCTATCCATCCAGCCAGGCAGCCATGGCCCACGCCCCTCACTTCAAACACTGGCGGTTTCCATGCCTGGTGCTGGAGCACACCCCCTGCTTGCAATTTACCGCCTTAGAGTGATTCAGCAGACGACAAGCTTAGATCATTTTGTTGGACGGTGGCTGCGAGTTGGTCAGGGCTGTTTTCTTTTAGACCGCTGAGCGCAATGTTCTCTCCCCTGTCTCGATGACTTTTAAACGAAGACATGTGCAACACAACAACATACGCAACACTGAGATGGGCAGATGGTTTCTGTGACTTTTTCAGAGGGTAAAACCAAGTAATGTGCTGAGACAGGAACCACGAGATTTTCCAAGATCAGGATGGAGATGAGCATAATTGCATTCAATGTCATATGTCAACAGGCCCACTCCCTCCTGGGTTCATTTTTCCCGCTTGTCGTTTGTTCGGCCTACATTGGGATTAATATAATTTAACAGAAGTACACATGTGACTGGGATTGTTGATTATATCGGTAGTCCGACAATTATTTTCAAAATTAATCAAATAATTGTTTTGTTTGGACCGCAATGGAACTATTTATTTGGGATTCCTGATTCCTTTTCAGAGCTTAATTGATCACTAGGCTAAAAAAATGTTTTGTTTTAAGCCAGGGGCCACAAATGGGGGATATTTTAGACAGAAGGTTCAAGTTTGTGTCCCATAACAAAGAACAATTATTGTGTTGACCCAGGCAGACTTCTGCTTAACTGTCTTCTAGTTTCTCTATCGCTCTCCCTGTTCTCACATTGCGCTGAGGGGCAGACTAGGCCTTTTTTGCCCAAAAACCACTGAATACCTCCCTGTTCCATTATTTTATATATTATCTCAGCAAAACATAATATTTAACACGCTTATTGCGGGGGTTATGTTCCAAGAGCCTCAAAAATCATTGTTGTGATGCTCCCAAAACACTTTCATTTCATTTAAAACACATTAGAGAAAATGTAAAGGAAAACCCATACAGTTTACATTTTACACTGACAGAGCGAACATGAGAGCACCCGACTGCAGACGTCAATAATGCAGACGTAATAATAGTCTCCTGATCAAATTCTGCTTGTTATAAACTGCCTCCAGAACCCAGTTAAGGTACAAAAACCTATTCAACAAAAATAGTGACGCAGTTTAGTCTTTTTTTGCACAGCGGAGCCTTTTCTGTTGCTGTGAGCAGCAGCCTGTGTCAGTTACGTCTTTTACACCCCTGACACCTGAAGACAGTGTAGATCCTCTGCCCGAACCCGAACCTGAACCTGAATCGAGCCTGGCCCAGCCCACATATCAAACAATTGTCAGATTTAATTTTAATGTGTTGGGCCGGGCTGGGCTCGGACTCAAGGTACAGGGGGTTCCGTAGGTCCCGTTAGAGTCGGGTCGGGTAGGGTAGGTTTGTTTAGGGTTGGGTCTGGTTTAATTTTTTGGACCTGATCTAAGCTCTACTCCTCAAGGTCTCTCACTCACTCACTCACTGCACACTGTGTTCTCATTAGGAACAGCTTTTTATATAAAGTTCTCCTGAATACAAATTCTTTTTATTCGTTCGATATAAGTATTTGTAAAAAACACGTTATTTGTACCATTCTGAATACCGTATTCGGGTTTCGGCTCCACCCCTAATTGGCTGTTTCTCTTGTATAAGCATTTTAAATACAGCAATAAATTAATTTAATTAACAGTAATAAACATACCGGGCTTTCAGAAGGACAAAATGAAAAACACAAGAACACTGAATATGCATCATGGGGAAAATTCTGGGATTGCAGCATGACAGGGCAGCAATCAATCAGCAGCAAGGAGAACTAAATAACTATTTCGGATTGGCTACATTCAAACCTCTTGGCGGACGAGGCCCGGACGTCACAGTCAGCAGAAATTTGTGAAATACTGAAACCACCAGATCACTGCTGATCTGCGTGAACGGAAGGGAGTTACTGTACAAGCAAATAACTAAGCATTCACTTTTAGTTAAACATTAAAATGTGTGGTACGCTCCGTTCAATCCAGAGCGCCTCTAGTCCATAATATATAATAGGTGGGAGGTCAGATACTTCTCATGTTTTCAAGCATCTGGATCACATTAGTTTCATTTACTTACCAATAATGAACCCATTATAAAAACAATAGGCTACTTAACTAAGTACTACTTTTTTTACTTAAATTCTCTGTGCACTTTCATGACGTGTTTTTACTTCACATCAGACTTATTGTAACCTTTAAAGACAATCCTGGAGCACTGGGTGTGTGTCGACCCCCTGGTGCTGGAAGCGAGTCATCTGATCTTAATGGAGTGTCCCAGGACCATTATCCAGGACAACATATTTCATCATGCAATTCACTCACCTTCATCGAAATGACATCTGTGTTTTGATCATGTGACCATACACAGCAGATAGGGAAAAATAATATTAACAAATACGCTACTAAGGTTTTATTCCTTCTGCCAAACTGGTCAATCTCTGAGTGAAACATTCAGCTAACTCAGATACAATTATTCAGAATTACATCATAACATGGAAAGAAAATGTGTTATGATAACTGATTTGCACTCAAATCAACAAATAGGGAATACTGTTAAAAAATACAGTGAAATTTTTGAAAAGATAGTAAAACCTTCTACACAAATTTTGTATTGCCAGAACCATCAAAGGCAAAGTGAAGAAAAGCACTAAAATCACTAAAATAAAAAACATGTTTGGTAGGCATCACGGACAGGTGACAGGTGACAGGAGAACTTGTGCCTTGTAATGATGTGTGTAAGTAAGACTGCACACACACAGTGTGTGTAAGGAGCTTGTGGTAACAGCGCATTCCAATATTATGGACTCATCTAAGTAATTGCCTCCTGCTGAGGAATAGTTTCGAGGTGGAATGTGCTGCGTCATTCTCTCCCCAGAGAGAGAGGCTTAACACTGTCATGGCCGAAGTTCCAGAATGATACTGAAGCCCTGAGGGGACTCGAGGGTAGGTGACTGCAAACTGCTGCTGTAACTAATGATGCCTAAATTAGAATCTGGGCAGCATTCGCTGTACAATCCAACAGTAATATTAACAGGTTAACTTTTATAACTATACATCATAGTCATATTTAAGTAATGATTTTTATAAGTAAAATAAATAAAAATTTAAAATGTCTTTGTGCACAATATATATGTCAAAAATATATATAGTGTATGTATAAAAGGTATGGGCCAAGATTAGCGGAAGATGATTTTCAGTCATAAATTAGCTCTAGCTTTAATATTCAGAATTCACTATACGACCTGTACTTTACAGCAAACAGGACCTCACCAGAATGGAATGCAGGACAACAAGTCATGAGCAGGTAAGAAAAAATAAAGCATGAGAAATCACACAACAGGAAATCCTACCTAAGAGTGAAACTGTTTTACACATACCGAAAGTGGATAGTGTGTCCAGTGTCTCCAGTGTAATACACACTAAAGATACAGATGCTCTTGCTCTTCTAAGAAGATGGTGCTGGAACATTACTGTGAGGATTTGATATTATTCAGCCATAAAAGCATACAGAGTGTTTTTAAATGTAAATGAAATGAAACCTCAGCACCTGATCATGTGACCAAACATGGTTTCAGTTCGTTTATGAGCAGAGCATCCCACAGACACAGCTGTGTTTGACCTCCTGGGAGAAGATAGAGTGGTCTACAGGAAGTCTGATCCTGGACTGACCATAGAAGGACATCTAAATCCATGACATCATTTCAGACTTTTTATCTCTGCAATGTAAATGTGAAAGAGCATGTATGGGTGTGCATTTGGAGGAGAGTCCTTAGGCCTGATCTGGTCCTCAGGACACCACAGAAACAACTGAAACGGGTCAGTTAAATGATGAGACTCACAATGTGGGCATTGCTGTTTAGCAATTAATAACCTTGGTGAGAGTCTGAACAAGATAATACAGTATCAGTTCTAGAAATAGAGTGCTTTTCTTATCCCAATCTTCGATTTATCAGCAGGCCAGAGATTGGTGTACACTATATATTCTGGCTAGGTTCCTTCCGTAGACCTTGTCAATGAACAGATTTTAAATGTGGAAAGATAAAGAGTTTCCTAGTGAAGGTGTGGTCAGTTTTTGGGGAAAAAATAAAGAAATCTGTAATATGAATATGAATCTGCACTACGACAATGACTGAATTTAGTCAAGGCTAAAACAAATGCTCCTTAAAAACACTAGGTTTGAATGTATGGTTTAATATTTTAGGTTTATGGTTGGGCACTGAGGTATGGTTTACTATATTAATAGGTTTTTTCAAGAGGCCAAAGATTGTTCTTTGGAGCTGTTATACAGAGCACAATTTGTGGCACCCTTAAGTGTATACATGGCAAAATGCAAGTTCAGCCATATGAAATAGGTTTTAAATCTTTAAATAGAAAATTCCGACTTGGGAACAATGGATGCCAGTTTGGTACACCCATTATCTTTTCTGTATGACTGAACTACATGAACTATCTTCCACATCTTGAACATCTGCTGAGGAATTGGAAAAGCACATAAGGCAGAGTAACACTGGAGTCAACACTGCAGCCAAACACACCACATGGGGCCATTTCTCTCCCAGGCATTTCTCCAACACAGACTACCTACACAGTCACAAAATCCTGCCATCATTAATGGGATTATTTTAATGTTCACCTCAGAATGCCCTGGAGATGGATTAAACCAGGAGTGTAATTTGCAACAGCTCTGTGCACCTCCTATTAGAAAAGGCCAGTGCAAGTCAAAACGAGCCAAACTCAACGGGAGCCCATCTTTATTTCAGTGTTAATGAACTTAAAATGCCAACTGGAAAGTCAAGTGTTATTTCTTTGAATATTCTCTAACTGATTTGCATATGAAAGGCACATGCCTGCCACTATTACGAATATGAAAGTTAGCTGTGTCTGAAAAGTAATAAATAAAGCCTAGTCATGCCCACATTTAACATTTGTATAAAACCTTTCCTACTGTGGTTCCTTCATTTATTTTTTGTAAGTATTGTATCCTTTACTGCCTCCGATAACCCTGTGCACTAGTGCTGATGTGGCCACAAGAAAAAAGGCAGAAGGCACCAGAATACTGACAAAGGGACACTGGTTTGTGAACAAATTGAAGTCGTTTGTATTTTGTTTAACTATTCCAAATAAGAACATGCCAGTGCAGCATCTGGCTTGTGACCCAACACCTCAGCTAAAGACCTTCTGATTATTGCACCTGAAAATACAGGATACACATTATACACAGTGCTTTCGCGACTTGCGCAACCCATCATAGCTATTTTGTGGGAGCGCATCTTTCTTTTTTCCTGGCAGAAATGTACGTCGTCAAGATAGCAGATGGCATTGCGCTGGGTAGGGCATGTCCCTGAAAAGAAAGGATTTGGCGAGGCGCATAGTGCGAATTTGCTATTTTATGAAAAGTGAAAGTCATTTTGCCACTGACCAGAGAAATCCTGGTTAGTAATCACTCACGCATTGTTCAAAGGCTATAATATGGACGCCTGACGCTTTGGGATATGGAAGAGTTCATAATGCGTCCACACGCAGGAGCAGCAGCACACATAAAAAAAATGTTTTCATGTGAGTCGAAATATAAAATTCAAATGTATATCACATACATCACACCATGATTATTTTTAAAATACATATAATACTCGCAAAACTTTTCCTACGGGCATTATAGCGCTCTGCGCTGGCCCCTCCCCCAAAGACAACTGTGCATCTGACTTCAAAGAATGCGCGACTGACCGTGAAAATCGGGCCCCCAGAGTTCCTTGAGAGTTTTGGTTTCATCTTCCAAGCCTCCTCCTTCATCTTACCCCAGACATGCTTAATAATTCAGGGGTTATGGACTTTAACAAGCCGTGAACCTTATTGACATTCATTTTGAACCCAGTTATTAATGTGAAAACCCTTGGAATTAAATTGATACATTTATTGGAACAATCGATTGATTCAAAATAAAGTAATGTTTTTTTTTTTGTGTTCCTATGTCCTTATGTGACAAGATGTAACCCAAATCCAAGATTTTTCCATCACCAAACTTGTCTGTTTTCTGGGTGAATCTTGGGTCCATGCAGGTTCTAAAAGGTCTCTTGCAGTTTCTGCAGTATTTGTAGCATTTGCAGCATTTCTAGCTAATTGTGGATTATCGTAACGTTTGTGTATTCTAAATAAAGAATATGTATAATTTCTACATTATTTTTGTAGACCTCAAGACTTGACCTTTCTATATGAATTAAATGATACAACTCAATGAATGATGCAACACTTTTGGTATAATACGCATAATCTAGAAGGCTTTACCTTTCTTACAAGCCATTTCTGATTCCAACTGATTAACTATACAAGTCACGTTATTATTTGTTGTTCCTACAACTTGATTAAGTGACAAGACTTATGTCAGGCATTATACTGTAGACATTATACACCAGGGGGTATTACTAACCAAATCAATCGTGATGTGCTTACTAGAGGCTAACTGGCTATACAAAGCCAGCTGTGTTGACGAAACTCTCATTCTGTACCAGCCATGTGGGATTTTTTCTTCCTTTTTTCACATGGATTTTTTGTGTCAAGTTTTGTTAGACATTAACAAAACCACATAAAATTTGCCAAACTAGTCCCACACAAGGACACAGAACTTATATTACATATCGGTCATGTCAGTTATCAATTTTTTAGTGTTAGATAAAAAACAAACAATCATATCCACTGTAGACTGATAACATTTGTCAGATGAAATACTTGTCTGCTTCTCTTGATCTCTCCAATATAATTGGCTCTTTTTGGCAGCCCTGTGTGGATTTAAAGGTAGATAAGGGTTTCTGAGCTTGATGCTCACAGCCAAGAGCCAGTATCCTCGCCACACATGCCCATTCTTTCCAGTGGAAGAAATTGTTAATTAATACAATTTCACATCTGAGAAAGCTGTCTCACTACAGAGAGTATATCATCACCAAACTACACTGATTTTATCTCAATTTTTGTAAATTTATGATTTTAATACAGCTAGTATATGAACACTGTTAATTGCCATAAAATGCAGCATTCACCCCCCTGTCCATATCTGGAAACCAAGCTGCATGTTTTTCGCTTTTTAATTCACTGCGCACTACTATAGTCCTACCTATTTACTTTCAGGACATTACAAGTGCTTTTGCCTGGAATACTTCTTGATTGAAGACAGCCATTTAGAACAGAGGTCATTTACACATGCGCCGTTACAGAAATATAGAATATGGGCCCTTCAGAATATTACAAATCTGAAACCTTATTATAATTCGGTTATCACTGCCCCCAAATAGTCGACTAAACGTTAGTGGATATGAAGAAGGCTTGGTCGAATACATTTTCATTAGTCGGTTAGT